>JARYGA010040079.1:0-37568 GCA_030545235.1 Helianthus tuberosus
ATCGGGTAAAACGGATTAATAACGAAGAAGTTATGGCCGTTTCCGTGAAATCAGATCGTGCTGGGTATGTACAGCATCAGCTAAGGCAACAGGCTGTGAAAAACAGGGCTAGGCGTGACACCTAGGCCCTTGGCGTCACATCTAGCCCCCTAACTCCGAAAATTTTTAAATTTTGTCATTTTAACCCCTGTACTTGTTTGAACTTAATATTTGACTATCAAAACTAACTTTTAAGTTGGTTTTAATCATAGGTGAATGCCAAGAGTGCACGGATGAAGATCAAGCGACGAGCAAGAACCGAACACGATCACGAAATAAGCTTCCGCACTATGTATCGTTATTATGTTAAACGACGAACGTACACATGATATGTTGTATACTTTTTAAATTGTAAAAAGTTTTAATAAACCCGTAATTTCCAATGCATATGTAATCTTAATTACATGACTGTTTTTCGTAAATGATACGTTAAACCTTAATTTATAAGAATGGGTGTTACAGGTCGGGTTCGGGTTTGTGTAAAATTTTCGGGTTCGGGTCGGGTTGAACCTGCCAACCCGCGAACACGACCCGTTTAGCACCCCTGGTTGTAGGGTTGTTGGGAATGGGGTTATAAATAGTAATAGTTGTAATAGTGTAGGGTATCTTTGTGAAATAATAATCAGTTTCCCTCCTAAATTCTCTATCAGCCACCATTAAAGAACTTTCGGAGCTTATTTGAGCTCCCTGAGCGTTAATAGAACTTGACCATTGTTAATCAATCTCAAGTTCATTCAATTTCAATCCTTATCAGTGAGTGTGGAGTCGGTGGTTGAGTCTGCGAATCTTGCGGCAGCTGGCCGGCCGTTTGAGGTGGTGTACTACCCTCGCGCGAGCAGGCCTGAGTTTTGTGTGAAAGCGTCGATGGTAATCATCCATCCTCTGTTCGATTACTCTTTCTAAATCACATCCTACATCCTCAATCCATTTGAAGCAGTTAACAGCGTTATAAACCCCTTTCACCCATATATGATAATCGTCCAATGTCCCTCCGAACATCACCCAATCATAACGCAATACTGGACGAAGGAATAAAATCGAATCGTTCATAGGGTTCCTTCGACGAGTTCAGGGTATGTAAGTTCTGAAACTGTTTTTTTCTTATGATTACATTCTGTTGTTTCCAATCAACGTCCTATACGACCATGATTCTAGGGTTCCACTTCAATTAATATTATTGTTAACACAGTTGTTCTATTGATTTTTTTTTCCTTCGCCTCCATCATCATTCAATTGCGCGTTTTTAATGTTATTCCCCATCATTAATCGAACTCATCATCAGGTAACAATTCACGATCTCAGGTTGTTTTAGATTTTTGTGTTGATTATCTTGTATTTTATCAGTGGTTTAACCAATCAATTTGGGTTTGCTTTTTATTGCAAGCAACACAAGAACTGTAAGTTCGTCTTCATCACCATTAGTTGATTTTTAATTTTCTCATTACAGATGTTGATGAAGAACTATTAGGGCTCAAATTGAATGGAAAAGCTGGATGTAGAGATGTTCGTTGGAGAAATAAAAGAGAGGCATATTGAGTCCTAAATAACATTAATTTGTGTTAAAAAAATTGAAGTCGGAAAAAGTTATTTAAGTCGGAAGTACTAAACCAAATGTTGAGACCTTCAGAATTATGATAAGTATGTGTGAATAATGAAGAATGTAAGTGACGCTTCTTGCACCAGATTTGTTTTTGTTTCTCGTATTTAAATGTATGTGTTTTTATCTTTGATTTTCATTTGCAATTTGATAGAGCATATATGGCAAGATTAAAGGCCTGCATATAAGGGAAATTGAAATTGTTTCAGAACAACCATAAAAGGAATTTGCATATGACTGAACTAGCATTGGATAACTAACATTACTTTGTTTTTGATGTTTCAGTTATGGTGTGTAGTTAGATATCATACGGGAAGATTCAAAGTCTGGTTTGGAGGTTCTTCTAAAGGCAAAACCATTGTTTGGTGTTCGAATCAGTGACCCCACTACCCTAATGTTGTAAGCAATTTTCTGTTACAGATCCAAAGGATGTGTCAGCCCCACAATCTGGGTTTCTTTGGGATGAATCGTCAGGCTATTACTATGATGCTGCTTCTGGGTTCTATTATGATGGAAATACAGGTCCTTTTATATGTTTGGTTATTGCTTTTTATAATTACAATGCTGACACATTGCTTAACATGTATTTTGTTACTCATGAAGGTCTGTACTATGATGACAATAATGGAATTTGGTATTCACCAAAGTCAACGATACGTCCCTTGTGATGATCAAAATGATAAAGCATCTGGAAAATAATACGAACCTGCCAAGTCATACGAGGGTTCTAACACCAGAAAAGTAGTTATATCTGGCATAATTGAAGAAAAAATGTAATCATGTTGGATCACCACCAAAGGGAAAAATAGTAATAGTCATCTCAGCCACATTGGTTTCGCTTTGGATTATTAGCTTGTAGATGTTAGAATTTGTGATCATTGTGTTTTTTTTCGTCATTGTGTCTTTTTACAATTCATTGTGTCTTTTTTTCACCGGCATTGTGCTATATTTCTCGGCATTGTGTTATATTTTGCGATCTATTGTGTCTTTTTTTCTCGGCATTGTGTTAAGCACATTGATATCAGTTGATTAATGCCAATAAATTAGTTGATTAAGCATAGGTTTCTTTCATTATATATATATATATATATATGACCCTGTTTCAGCTTAGAAAGTCATAATGCCAATAAATTAGTTGATTAAGCATAGGTTTCTTTCATTATATATATATATATATATATATATATATATATATATGACCCTGTTTCAGCTTAGAAAGTCATAGGGTTTGATATCTCCTTAATTTTCTTTTTGATTCGGTGTATACAGTGTTAATATTTTGATCAGGGTATTTTCCTATTCAAGCATATCGTTAATACTTTGTTGTTGAATTAGGTTTAATTGTTGTTCTATATTGAAACTATGGGGAAGGATGTGAATCGCTAATAGACTTATCACGCAAACCCATCTGTTAAGGAATGATAATATGATGCTTCCTTCTTATTTGATAAACGACGTTTTCGAAACCGTAAGTCCATATTCGGTTGTCAACGATGCGGATGATTCCGATGCAGAGTTCGACCCTTCCGTAGTTCCGGTCGTTTCGGACATGTTAGAATCTGAATGTCACATACTTCAAGTTATATGTTTATGCGATTTGTTTTTTCATCTAATTTGACTGATTATTGCTATTTGAATTACTTTATTGTTGGTATGATTTGCAAAAAAGGTGTATCCTTCTTTAGTTCTCTTTGATTCACAATATACAGAATGATATGATTTAGTGGTTCCAATTAAAAAAATCACTTAGAAAGTATGTTATAACAAAGGAACCATAGCAAAACCATTGTGTGGCTTCTTTATTTGTTGAGTAGTTAAAACTTAGTCGTTAGATTAAACACATAATCCTACAAATATTCACACTGTGGTTCTGTCATACAGAGTTTAAAAGAATGGTTCATCGCTATATATGATGAGTAGACCTGGCAAACGGGTCGGGTTGGGTTGGGTCGGGTCATGGGTCAAAACGGGTTTGGGTTAAAACGGGTTCGGGTCAAAACGGGTCAATTAAAAAAAGGTTGTTTTGGTTCGGGTCAAAACGGGTTCGGGTCGAAACGGGTTCGGGTCGAAACGGGTTTTGGGTCGAAACGGGTTTTGGGTCGAAACGGGTTTCGGGTCGGGTTGGTTAAAAATGTTTTTTTTAAGAGATTGTACATCAAGGGGCAATTTTGTTCGGTTCGAAACAGTACTGGTTGAAACGGTTCACGTCGAAACGGTACGCGTCGAAACGTTCACGTCGAAACGGTACGCGTCGAAACGGTTCGCGTCGAAACGGTACGCGTCGAAACGGTTCGCGTCGAAACGGTTCGATTCAAAACGGTACGGGTCGAAACGGTACGTGTGATTACTTCAACCATAGAGTCGAGCCTGTTCATGGTGGGCCAGTTTATATATGGAACCAATATGTACTGCAAGAAAGGTACGGTATACAAGTCGTTAATGCAAAAAGGTACAAGTTGGAAATGCATCTCAGGTTGTTGAAGTTTCGGTTTCTTTTGCAGGATATTGAGATGGATAAGAGAAGAGGAAGAGTGGTTAGCAGCTAATAATGGCACATCTGTAAAATGTGTAATTATTGATATGACTGGTAAGTTATGAATTCCAAAGTCATAAGGTTTGATATCTTACTTCTTTGCTAACTGTTTACGATGTTGAACTTGTGAAGGAGCTTGCGGATCAGTGTTTTAGTCGTAAGAGTAGTGAAGAAGATGAGAAGGATGATGTTTTGATTAGTCCACAGCGGTGCAAAACCATCGGTCGTTTGATCGATGGTTACCTTGCGGAAGTTGCAAGTGATCGGAACCTCTCAAACACTGTTTTCACAGCGTTATCATGGTCAATCCCTGATGCTGCTAGACCGGTACTGTTTTCACAGCGTTATCATGGTCAATCCCTGATGCTGCTAGACCGGTACATGATGGAATCTATGGCGCTGTTGACGTTTACTTGAAAGAACACCCGACGTTAACTAAAGTCGAAAGGAAGAAAGTTTGTGAGTTAATTGATGTGAAAAAGTTGTCAGCACACGCATCCATACACGCTGCACAGAACGATCGGCTTCCGCTGCGAATGGTGGTGCAGATCCTGTTCCACGAGCAGGTTTGAGCCACTGCTGCGATCAAAGAGGCAGCACGTGCCAACCGGGCGCAGGAACAAGACTGGGAGATTAAAATGCCGCTGCGTTCTAAGTCACTAAGAACACCTTCCTGATGAGGTTTAGTGATGGGGATGTGAAGGAGGTGTCAAGTGGTGGTAGCATGTGGTTGCTGCCATCGAGTTCACGGAGGTTTTTGGATAGGTTTTGGGTGGTGGGGATGGGTCAGCGGCACGGAGAGAGCAAGAGCACCGGGACGTCTGGTAGTTCACAATCTAAGTTTTTGAGTTCATCTTCAAGGAAACAGAGGTATTCGATTTCTTAAATGGGAGATTATGTTTCTGGGGCTAGGTTTAGTTTGTTTTAAAACAAATGTGTTTCAGTAGATGTATAAAAAGCATGAGATGATTTAGGTGTAGGAAGATCTTAACATGCCTTTTCTTTTTGTATTTTAATAATTCAGTTCTATTTATATATTTTCATAGTATGCTTATGAGTTGATTACATGAATTGTTTGGTGGTGTTTTTAATTCCTTATTGCTTAGTTCTTATATGGGTAATGTTGAAGAAACATATTTGTGCAAGTGTTTGAATGAAATGTTGCCCACAAGTTGTACAACATATACATTTGTTATTGTTGTTGGCTGTCTTTCAGGAATGGAATGGCTGGTGCTGTGCTATATATATAAAATGTGTTGTTGCTGTAACAAAGTAGAAAAGGTAATGATTTTATTTTTTGTTTAAAACAATTAGGGCTTGATTGCTCAAACATAATTTGGCTACACCTATTATTTACCAACTTCCAATTTTTGACATGGTGTTACCAGTAGCACCTTGGGACTTGTGGGACCATGTCAACCGACATGTGTCGTGGTCGGATTGGGTACGGAGGTTGAAAGTCAGGAGAATTTAGTTAATGAGCTTCTAGCGGGGTCAGTTCTTTCATTTACATGGAATCAGATTGCAATAAGCATCTACTTTGTTGCTTCAAGTTATCGTGGATTTTGCGGTTTGATCCTATCAAGGAAGACGGGGATTTTGAGGTTATATCATCTATTTGTATAATAGCACTAAAGGCTCATATATAGAATTGATATGTCGTTAAATGGATGTTAGCTTGCTTAGAATACATGGAAAGCAAGTTGCTAAATACAGGCATCTGACTTTTTCCCTTAGATTTTGATGACAACTAATTTTCTAGGCCATAGATATCGGATTACATCTTTATAGTCAGGTGGTGGGGATGTTGAAACTGCTACAAAAATTACAAAGGTGTTGACTATGTTCTTAAATAACTAAATGCTATAGTTAAGTTTTGCTGTTTTTGTTTAGTTTTGGCGATACCGTATGGGTAGCTAAATGAACCGAACTGATAGTATCCGAGTCCCGTTGCATCGCGTGGGTAACCCTACTAGATGTACTTAAAACTATGTACTTATAACTTTAAGTAATACCAGAGGACTTTTATTGACATATCACGATGGAGTTGGACAAGGTTTAACGAAAAAAAGTTGCAAAAAAAAGACAGGAGGCGGAGTTGAATGCACGACGTCACAAGTTTCATTACTAAGCTCAAAGACTTAACCCACCGGAACACTCATTTACTTTGTTATATGACTTCACTAATATGGGTTCATTCAATGTTTGGTTACATAAAAAACATTAGAAAATGTTGTGTAGATCATTTTTTTAATGCATTATTTTTGCCGTCTATAATCATGTAAAATGTTATCTTGTTTTTGAGATAATAGTTATAACATTTGATTCGTTTCTCTTTCTTATTGGCTTCAGGTTCATGGTGTACTGAAGGATCTGGTACACAAGTCAATTAATGAGACCTCGGTTAGTCTCGAGATCCTACTCTGTATATGGACTATTGACTTTTCTGGTTCTATTGAACAACGAACATGAATATCATTTCATTTTGAAATCATAAATCAATGGTTTATCTGTCTCACTTATATAGCTAGGAGTTGAAGCAATACCCATCCGTGAGAGCGGAAGTTATGAATGCAGCTGCTGAGTCATTAGATAAGATGAGAAATGAGAGCAAGAGAGCTACTCTACAGTTAGTTGATATGGAATGCAGTTACTTGACAGTTGATTTCTTCCGCAAGCTTCCACAAGATATTGAAAAGGGGGGGAGGGAATCCAACTCACTCAATTTTTTATCGATATAATGATTCGTATCTTCGTCGAGTCGGTAAGTGAAGTCATGATACCACATCTCGCACCCAATTCATCTTAATTCTGTCTGTTGATGATGCAGGATCGAATGTGATGTCTTATATCCACATGGTGGTTGGGACTGTATGACACTCTATCCCAAAGTCTATTGTGTACTGTCAAGTGCGTGTGGCTAAACGTAGCCTACTTGACCATTTTTTCACTGAGTTGGGTGCAAAAGAGGTGAGCATCACATACTGGCACAATTAGATTGATTAGTGAAGGTCATATTGTGAACGAGGTTGGTTGACAGGGTAAGCAATTGGCTAAACTGCTGGATGAGGATCCGGGCAGAGGTGATTGGACTTGGCCAAGAGGCTGGAATTATATAAATCTGCCCAAACGGAGGTTGATGCAGTTGCGTGGGCCAAGTAGTCAGAACTCAGAAGCTTCTCCCCCAGATATATCATCCATCCAGTTGTGTGCTCCGTAGAAACCAAAAAAAACTTGTGTCATGTTTATAGTATCACGTTACCAGACATTTCTACTTTATTATTCTTGGAAATGATTAGATTTATGTTTTGAGATCAAGCATTTACTTCATTCTTATTCAGTTTATTAACCATCACAAGGAGACACTTACACCCACTGGACTAAAAGTGAATTGGTAATGGCACAATGGTGGGAGTAATGTTCCATGATTCGTCTTGACTTAGCATTATCTATGTAGGTTGCATAGATAATTGTTGAGTCCTTAATTTATTCTAAACTGGATTTTTTCTGTTCTCAATTTTTATTTTTTTCTGAACGATCTTTGGTATAGAAAATCTTTTTATATTTCACTTTTCGAGTAAACTAAATCTAACTATCTTTGGATCATCAAGGTTATGGATGCCGGGAGTTGGGTGATACGATCCGACCCGACCCGTTGTCGGAATCCTACGAGTCAACCCACCACCACATTTAAATATTGTTGCATGAAAGTTAGTTTTTAATTATTAGTTAGTTATTAGTTTAGAACTCACGTTTATTATTCAGTTATATGTATGCATGGGCATGTGGCATTAGGTCCACGTTCATATTTCATGGTCCATGATCTCTTAGGAAGAAACAACCATTGTTTTCCTATTTAAGTTGAAATATCCAAAGAAAATAGAGAAGAGAAAATTGTTGCAAAACTATTCTTGTTCTTTATCTTTGTTCTTGGAGCCTAACCCACTCTACGGGTATCTATCGGGAGATTGACCATCTCGAATCGGTCTCTAACATTGGTGCTTTCATTAGCTTGCTCATGCCTCCTTTGTCACGTGAAGACATGGTCCGGGCTTTGGTTGAGCGACTCGACCGTTGGCTGGACCACCAAGTTGCACAACAAGCTGCACAAGCCAAAGCCTTTGAAGCCCTACACACCACAATCACCTCCCTCACCGCGACCATCACCAAATATACCGAGACACTCTCATCTTCCACCCAAAAAGCAACCCTCCATGACCAGAACACACCCCAAGAACTTGAACTTTCAACCACCATCACCACACACATTGAAGTTACCGACATCGGCGTCTCTACGGACAACGCATCATCAACCAACAACACGGACTCATTAGCATGCAATGAATCCCCAAACCCCACATTACCATTGGCACCACCACCGGCCCAAGCCACGACTCAACCACATATCCGGGTTGATATTTGTCGCAAAATGAAACAAGTTGCTTCTACACCAACATATATTGCAGAACAATTCTCGAAAGACAGCATTATGTCACACACACTCATCTTCTTCCCATCTCCACCTCGTGCCGATAATGACATTCGAAACACCGAGCATGGTCTGAACACATTTGGAAGAGTTGAATGGCGACCACCATGGTGCTATGTTGAGAACGCCCATAACGTCGTTGTACGACGCGAGTGGCGACCACCATGGACCGCGCTTCCCATCCTTGAGGACAAGGATGATTTGAAGGGGCGAGGAGTTGATACGATCCGACCCGACCCGTTGTCGGAATCCTACGAGCCAACCCACCACCACATTTAAATATTGTTGCATGAAAGTTAGTTTTTAATTATTAGTTAGTTATTAGTTTAGAACTCACGTTTATTATTCAGTTATATGTATGCATGGGCATGTGGCATTAGGTCCACGTTCATATTTCATGGTCCATGATCTCTTAGGAAGAAACAACCATTGTTTTCCTATTTAAGTTGAAATATCCAAAGAAAATAGAGAAGAGAAAATTGTTGCAAAACTATTCTTGTTCTTTATCTTTGTTCTTGGAGCCTAACCCACTCTACGGGTATCTATCGGGAGATTGACCATCTCGAATCGGTCTCTAACATTGGGTTGAGGTTATAAGCTGGTGGAGGCATAGTTATTAAAAGCGAGCGCTTTTTGCGCCTAGGCGAGTTTTTAGGGCGAGGCGTATTTAATGCGCTTCTGTTACCAAGGTAATTAAAGCGATTAGCAGACAGTTGATATTAATTAGGGTTTTTTTAATTTAATGAGGCCAGTCGGTACGGGGTTCGTCCTTGGGGCGTCGAGGACCGGCGTCGGGTGCTCCACCATCCCCCCCCCCTTTCCAGCGGCGTCCTATCCGTCTGCTTGGGGATGTTTGAGCCGGGCCACAAAAGACAAAAAATTCGACCGTTGGCTTGTGATGACCGTTTGACAAGGAAAAAAATTAAATACAACCCCCCCAAAGAAGAAGAAGAAGGGGGCTGTGCTCGTCGCCGGTAAAGAAAACAAGGCGACGGAGTTACTCTGGCCACCAGAATGCATGCGTGAGAGAGAGAGATGAGTGTGTGATAAGGGTTTGGGTGGGGTTGTTTGTTGGAGGAGCAGCCATCTCTGACCGGCTCAGTCACCGGAATAACGAACTCCGGTGACCGGAGATTTGGAGAGGGCGATGGCAGAGAATTATTGGTGGGGTGCGGCTGAAATGAGATAAGTAAATTAGGATTTAATTTCTATAAAGGGATTTTTATATTAGGTTTTTTAGATGAATTAAAAAAATAAATAACTAAACTTGGTGTGGTAGGATCATCCTCCCATTTCCAGTGTTTTAGTGGGTTGGATCATCCTCTATGGGACTATGATGTGGCGCCTACGTGGCGGATCATCCTCCAAGGGAGGATGGTCACCATACCGCATAGCCTGATAAATGCTTTGTATTCTTCTCTTATGAGGCCTCAACATAAACAAAATTAATGATACTTTTTAATGTGCAGTTAATACTAAATAAGGTCTTTTTTTAATGACAAATTCTAGCAGTTAGTACTAATTAAGGTCTTTTTAATGACATATTCTTCATATTCTCCTCTTTATAAGACCTCAAAACAAACGACTCTAGCAAACTATTAGACTTTTTAATTTTCAAAAATTATTAAAAACCAGATTCTATAATTTATATTTATCTAATTACATCTGAAAAAAAATTATTATATGCCATTAAGTTTAAATTAATATCTAGAAACCTTTTGTAGTTTTTTAAAATAAAAAATGTCTATTTAGTACTACTTTTCTACACTAATACACTACTCTTTTAGAATTTTTGGTACTAATTAGATGATAATGAAAATTATATAATAGTTTTTGTTTATTTTATTTGAAGAATATGATTATTAATCTAAAACATATGATATATTTTATTTTTTTCATTGGGCGCTTTTTTTTCTTCAGGCCCGCGCTTTTTTTGCGCCTTACGCCTAGGCCCCAGGCGAAGCCTGTGCGCCTTGAGTGCGCCTAGGGTGGAGGTGAGATACATTTATGATTAATCGGACGTTAAAGATGATGGATGAGATGGCGTTGATGTTTTGCCCCGCTCGTGTGTAATCTTCTTCTCAACTCCAGATCTAAGTAAATTTTTATGTTATTTGTTTTTTTTTTTGGGAAAGGCAAGTAAACTTCTATTGATCATGGTTATGAAGGCAGATTACGAAATGATAAAAAGTGTGTTTGTGCTGTTAAACTCAAGTAATTACGAGAATAATAAAAAATGT
This sequence comes from Helianthus tuberosus, assembly GCA_030545235.1. Taxonomy (NCBI): domain Eukaryota; kingdom Viridiplantae; phylum Streptophyta; class Magnoliopsida; order Asterales; family Asteraceae; genus Helianthus; species Helianthus tuberosus. Next base: position 10,899 of record JARYGA010040079.1, read on the forward strand.
GTTTTGTGTTGTTAAACTCAAGTAAGCTCGAAATTGGCACGTCGTCCGCCTGTAACCTCTAGAAGCATCGAACCCTCAAAATCCAATACTTTGTTGTCGATTGAATAGAGAGGTGTAATTAGGGTTCTTTTCAAATTAACATGAATCAGTTTTCAAATATAGTGGATCTCGATCTTCTTCATTGTGTAGATTTTGCCAACTTTGAGGCTCGGTGTCTCTCTCCCAGGGATAACGACCCGGTCAATGACTAGGTCCTAGCGCAACCCTCATGTAGTAGATTCAACGTGACAAAAAACCGGTGCGATTAAAGGTCTTACAACACACATATTTCCACTCAAAAATCAAGTTTTATACAATTTTTTGAAAGTTGAAAATCCACTTTTGGGCCAACTTTGAGGCTCAGTATCTCTTTCTCAGGGGTAACGACCAGGTCCTTATGCAATCCTCACGTAGTAGATTCAAGGCGACAAAAAAACTGGTGCGCTTAAAGGTCTTACGACAAACTTATTTTCACTAAAAAATTAAGTTTTATACAATTTTTAGAAAGCTGAAAAACCACCTTTGGGCCAACTTTGAGGCTCCGTATCTCTCTCCCATCCATTATAAACCCTACCCCCACCATAGCTCTTCCATCATATACATTGTCATTGTGTTTTTCAACTGGGTTTTGGTCACTACGTTTTTACTAGGATTTCTATACATTGTGTTATTATTAGAACTTATAACACAATGTCATTTTGGGTTCTGTCCATTATGTTTTTATTATCATAACCTACAACATGATGTATAACACAATGCAGATGGTTCTCTATACATTGTGTTTATTTTTCCAGTCATTGTGTTTTCCAACTAGGTTTTGGTCGTCACGTTTTTTTACTAGGGTTTCTACACATTGTATTATTATATGAACTTATAACACAATGTTATTTTAGGTACTGTCCATTGTGTATTTATTATAGACACCTATAACACAATGTATGACATAATGAAGATGATGTTATATTTGGTTTTCTATACATTGTGTTATTAGTTTTGATTATTGTGTTTTTCAACTGGGTGGGTTACTATACATTGTGTTATAGGTTCTGTTCATTGTCTTTAGTTTGTTATCTCTTGTGTTTTAGTCTGTTTGTCCATTGTGTTTTTCTGTTATGTTGTCCATTGTGTTTAATCTACTGTCTGTTGTGTTTTAGTCTATTATTTATTATGTTTTTAGCATGTTATCCATTGTGTTTTAGTTTGTTGTTCATTGTGTTTATATCTGATCTTAGTTTTGTTTTTAGTCTAATTTTCATTGTTTTTTAGTTTAATACTCATTGTGTTTTACGTTATGTCCATTGTGTTTTACCCAACTGTGTTTTCAATTTTTTTTCCAAAAGTATAACAATAGGGTACTCATATTAAAGATAAAAAGACGCTCGATTTTATGGTATATTTTTTTATTCTAAAATCAAATGAAGTATAAAAAGGTTACGGTTTGTCATTGATAGTTTTTTTATTATTCTTACTATTTTCATAGACATGTAATATATATAGATCTCTTTTGTTAATTTGTGAGGTTTAATCCGGACCGGAATAACCCCCAACAATTTGGCAGTTTTTATTTGGGTGTGGCAATTTAGCAGTTTCTGTCCTTCTCTCACAATTTTCCCACGTTAGTGGCAGTTTGCTGATGTTGTTTCTTTCAACCTATCACCATTACTCCATTACATACTATCATTTGCTCTAAATTCTCTCTGGTCGACTACCACCTTCACCCTAATTTCTATCCAGAACCTCATCAATTTGATTATCATAGACTTTTGGTGGTGTAAAATCCGAAGGGCTCGTGGCAGAAATTGATGTTTCTACCATTTAAGCAATCGTGATTTGCAGTCACGCCTGATCATTCATTGAGTGGCTAGGGTTCCATCTCCCTCAACCCCCACTAACTCCTATTTTTCCAGAAGGTAGTTAACTTGGGCGGTTATTATTTACATGGGGTATTTAGGTAAATAGAGGCTAGGAGTTGGCTACAAAGTCCAAATTTCCTAACACAATATTATACAAAAAAAAAAAAAAACAAAGCATTTGTAAAAACAAATTTCGTTGTAAAAAACACAATACGAGATGAACTCCATATGTTAGTTAGTATCAGAATGTTTAGCGTGGATGTTGAATCGTGGAAACTACAAAATGAAACCTCGTCAAATGTGATTTCTTTTCTGCCGGTGTGTCTATGCCATTGATGATTAGGTCATCTGTGCACTATATCAATGGATATAACAAGTTCATTATAGTTCAAGAATGGGGTGAGATTGCTGAGATAAACGTAAGGACAAAGGAGATGCGTTACATTAAATGTATAATGAAATAGTATATGTACACTATTATCATTGACATGTAATATGTATATATCTTTTTTGTTTGTTAATTTTATGGTGATAGCAACACCAACGTTAATCTGGGCTGTCCGATCATGGTGGTTATTTGTGAGATTAAATCTCATCCGTAATAACCCCAAAAAAATTGACAGTTTTTTACAGTGCAGCAGTTAGGAAGTTACCTAAAATTACTCCCCACGTTCTCCACTCTCCCATTTAATTAATTACACATCTGCAATAAAATATAGGTAACATAAAATTCGTTACTCAATCCAATTATTATTTTTTAATGTATCATCTGGCAACAATAAAAAAAAGTAAAACGAATTTACCTCTAAAAATCATTAATTTTAATTAAACATGTACCAAAGTAATATATAATATTTATTTTAAAGGTGTATTAATATTTGTGTCAGGATGCATTTGAGTTGCAGCACGCAGAGGATCAATTTTAGCTGCAACACGCCGCACCTGAAAGAAAAACTTAAATTATATATTAAGAAACAATCATTAATTCGATCTCTTAATAGATATTACCTTTTTAACAAATAAAACTCGGGATGTATCAATTTTGTTTAACCATTATTAATGCATTAGAATGTGTTAGAAAGTTATCCCATGAGCTATAAGCTGCAGTATTATAAATCATTGTGTTTGAAAAGTAATAAGTCAATATTTATGTAATTTAGTTACACATAATATACATACAATTTAATATTGTGTTTTTGAAGACATTTTGTTTTTAATACGTCCAATCTTGACAGTTATTTATGTATTTTAGTAACACATAATTAAATACATACAATTTAACATTGTGTTTTTGAAGACATTGTGTTTTTGAATATGTAACAATTATTTCTTAATTGAAGCAATTTCTCCTAAAGACAGTTCAGGTTGACACTTTAACCTGGTCAGCCTAATAAATAGGAGATAACATTCCACGATCTAACAAAATAACTATAAAATTAATTAAAAAACTGCTAATTAGTTACTTCCCCCCATGATTGTCACACCTCAAAAATCCACCTGCGGAATACCACCGCTTGGAGGCGTGACTGACCAGGATCCAGCCACCAATCATATTGAACAAGCATGTAAGTGATTATAAAAATCCAACCAATACAATTGGTGTCCAAACAAAACATAGTTTAAGTTGCAAGCGGAAGCATAACGTTTAAAACCAAAACATAAGTTTAATTGTTTCAAAGTTTAACATGGCACATAGCTGTCCATGTCCCACAACGACTCCTTTCCATGCAAGCTCCAGCTAAGTACCCATTGACCTGCAAAGCATGTAGTAACGAGTCAACAAGAATGTTGAGCGAGTTCACAGTTGGGTGTTCGTTTTAGGTTGTTTCGAAAACAGTTTCCTTTATCTGGCATCCTGCCGTGGGGGTTACCCCATAGTTGAAAACGTGATTTGTTTAACCCAATTACTCTGGCAATCCAGCCGTGGGGGCTACCCCATGTATATGCTACTAGACTCGTTACATATCGACTGCTGACTGTAGTCATGTTTATGTGCCCTGAACTGTCAATGTCTATCATCATTGACGTGCCCAGATCCATTAGTTCACTCCCGTCCTCTGCGGCACGGTGTGAGGTTTGTCAAACCTAAATAGCGCTATCTAACTAATGACCCGCTCTCCATTGGCCCGGCGATTAAGTCGATATAAAAAGGAGGGACTTCGTGATAGAGTTTTGGTCTAGTGAAAGTTATCTGTCCAAGAGGACGAGGAATTATATTCCTGAACCATCACTGTCCTACCCAATAAAGGACGAGGAATCCATGTTCCTTAACCCCATTCCCAACCCCTGGGAATCCCATGCTTTGTAGAGAGTGTGAACTCACCATGGGTTGCTCGGCAGTTTAGTTTACTTGGTTAAGTATGCTGGTCACCACGTCCTAATATGGTCACCAGTATAGGTCAGGTTTGGGTGTAAAGGAGTCACGTATATCCTACACGTATCTAACACATAGCATACATGACATATATTTATCCTCTAAGTTATTGGGCCTGTCCACGTTCTTAAACAGTAGTAGTTAACACACAGCCCAATTAACAGTAACACATAATCCAGTTAAACAGTAATAAGCGTGAACAGTCCAAACAATTCGGCCCAATAACGGAACAAGCAACCCAGTCGAGACAAGGTGGTCTCGACTCGAGAACATGCAGTCTCGAGTCGCAACCAGGAGTTCTCGAGTCATGAATGGCTGGTCTTGAGTGGTGCAGGCATGAGTTGGAAACTTAGAGGTCTCGAGTTCAGTCTCGATTCGAGACCATGAGATCTCGAGTCGAGACCTTGCTGGTTCCGAGTCCTTGAAGCTTGTCTCGAGTTGTCACGTGATGGTCTCTAGTCGCAATCACTGCGGTCTCGAGCTGTAGCTTAATGGTCTCGAGTCAAGACCGAGGGTCTCGACTTGCATACCTGGTAACAGAAATCCTTCTAGAACCTTTGATGTACTATCCAATAGTATTGCAATTTCATGAGATTGTGTACTATCCAGTAGAATTTCATAAACATGTTTTCTTGTCTAAAACCTTAATCAAATGGATCAAACAAAGCATCTTTCAAGTGTTCATTGCATATTCAAATGTTCTTATTAACATTCAAACTTGTTCATCATTTTAGGGTTTTCAACATTTTGCAATATGAATAATCAAACAACCCTATCCTAGCATATATTCCAATCAGCATCATCGACTCCTGAATTTAACCTACATTCCTCGGATTACAACATACACATACACACTCCTATTGTCCTAACAACCTTGCATGTTATCTAACAATTTCCTACCAAAACATGAACATGTCTTTGCATATCATCCTCTTATCACAATAACACAACATTTAGCATTAAACTTAGTCGTCTTAACTCATCTATCCTCATAGAACATGTGTATTATCCAACAAGCATACATCTTTGTTAGTTTAAGACATCATCCATAATATATTCTATCATCTAATCGAGATATGGTACTAACCGGAACTTGTTTGGCTGTAAGTGTGTGAGACGATGAAGGAAGTGTCCAAGCGATGATCACGAGTTGGTCCGGAGGTCTTGATGCTTCCGGTTTGAGTCCGAGGGGGAGAGGGGATGATAGGTGTTTAGTTTAGGGTTTTAGTGTGAGAGAATGTAGGAGAGTGTGTGTGAGAGTGAGTGTGAGTTGCCCAAAGAAATGGCAAGGTTAGCTAGGAGCATGAGTTATATACTAGCCCCAAGTCGGTTCACCCTAGTGGGTTTTCGAGTGGGGTAAAGAGAAGCATGGCCCAACCGGCCCAACAGTTACACTGTTCACTCGAGACCGAGTGGTCTCGAGTTGAGTTCATGGTCTCGGCTTATTACATACCCACATATACATAACTATACATTATACGTACATATTATCAACACATAGCACATCAAGATAATTCACAACTTTCATTTGCTAATATATAAACACATAACGTTCAAGCATGTTACATCGGGATACAATGAAGGGTTCTAAATTACGAGTTGTCACATTATCCCCAAGTTGAAAGAAATTTCGTCCCGAAATTTGGTAAGTACTCACTGAGGAAGCTAGTTAGGTTGTATGGTTTTCCTGGGGTGTCACATCCTCCCCCCGTTGATCTGGAATTTCGTCCCGAAATTCCGTAGCTTCAGCCTTAGTAGTGGTTGTACTGTTTACGAACAGTTGGGGATACTTTTGTTTCATCTGATCTTCGCGTTCCCAGGTGAACTCTGGGCCGCGACGTGAGTTCCAACGAACTCGAACGAGAGGTATTCTAGTGTTCTTGAGGACCTTAACATCCCGGTCCGTGATTTCAACTGGTTCCTTGACAAATCGTAACTGCTCGTCGATGGTGAGTTCCTTCAAAGGAACTACGAGGGTCTCATCTGACAGGCACTTCTTTAGATTTGACACATGGAAAACGTTGTGAACTGCACTGAGTTCCGCTGGTAAGTTTAGTTTGTAGGCCACCTTGCCTATTTTCTCGATGATTTCAAAAGGTCTGACGTATCGTGGGTTAAGCTTGCCTCGTTTGCCAAAATGAACCACACCCTTCCAGGGTGAAACTTTGAGTAGTACACGCTCCCCAACCTGGAGCTCAAGTGGTTTCCTGTCCTTATCGGCGTAGCTTTTCTGACGGTCACGAGCTGCCGCCATGCGTTGTCGTATTTGAGCAATTCGTTCGGTTGTGTCTACCACAAGTTCTGTACCAGTGATCTGACTATCCCCCACCTCTGCCCAACAAAGAGGTGACCGGCATTTACGCCCGTACAATGCCTCAAACAGAGCAGCTTTAATGCTGGTGTGGTAGCTGTTATTGTACGAGAATTCCACAAGTGGCAGATGCTTTTCCCAGCTGTTGCCAAAGTCGATTACACATGCACGAAGCATGTCTTCTAAGGTTTGAATAGTGCGCTCAGACTGCCCGTCCGTCTGAGGGTGATACCCTGTGCTCATGTCTAAACGTGAGCCAAAGGATTTGTGCATTGCTTGCCACAGCTCTGAAGTAAAACGTGCATCACAATCCGAGATAATGGAGGTGGGCACCCCGTGCCTCGAGACAACTTCCTTAAGGTATACGTCTGCTAGAGTGGAGAACTTATCCGTTTCCTTGATAGCCAAGAAGTGTGCAGACTTTGTGAGTCGATCCACGATCACCCAAATAGTATCATTTCCGCGCTGAGATCTAGGCAGGCCAGTAACGAAATCCATGGAAATTTGCTCCCATTTCCATTGTGGTATCTCTGGTTGTTGGAGTAGGCCTGAGGGTTTCTGGTATTCCGTCTTGACTCTCGCACAAGTCAAACACTTGCTGACGTAAGTTGCTGTGTGGGCCTTCATGCTGGGCCACCAATACGTAGTCTTGATATCGTGGTACATCTTATCCGAACCAGGATGTACCGAGTAGCGAGACTTGTGTGCTTCATCCATCACAAGCTCTCGTAAGTTGCCATAGAGTGGGACCCAAATGCGTCCTGTTACGTAGTATGCACCGTCTTCCTTTTGTTCTAATCGTTGCCTTGAGCCGCGTAGGGCTTCAGCCCTGACGTTTTCTGGTTTCAATGCTTCCACCTGAGCATCTCGTATCTGGGAAGGAAGACTAGACTGTATAGTGAGTTGTAAAGCTCGCACGCGCTTAGGCGCGGTGTCCTTTCGACTGAGGGCGTCAGCCACCACATTGGCTTTGCCCGGGTGATACCTGATCGAGCATTCGTAGTCATTCAGTAGCTCGACCCATCGTCGTTGTCGCATATTCAGTTCCTTCTGTTTGAAGATGTGCTCGAGACTCCTGTGGTCGGTGTAAATGGCGCACTTCGTACCGTATAGGTAGTGTCTCCATATCTTAAGTGCAAAAACAACAGCTCCCAGCTCTAAATCATGCGTAGTGTAGTTCCTTTCATGAACTTTAAGTTGGCGTGAGGCGTAGGCTATAACTTTATCTCGTTGCATCAATACACAACCAAGACCCTGAATTGACGCGTCGCAGTAAACCACAAAATCGTCTGTGCCCTCTGGCAATGAAAGAATAGGTGCGCTGCAAAGCCTATCCTTTAAATGCTGAAATGCTAATTCCTGTACATTTCCCCATCGATAAACAACCCCTTTCTGCTTTAGTGAGGTGAGGGGCTGTGCAATCTTGGAAAAATCCTTAATGAACCTTCTGTAGTAACCTGCCAAACCCAAGAATTGGCGAATTTCCGTTGGTGTACAAGGTGCAGGCCAGTTCTTAATCGAGTCTACCTTGGATGGATCAACGTGAATCCCATCCTTGTTTACCACGTGGCCTAGGAAATGGACTTCACGAAGCCAGAAGTCGCATTTCGAGAACTTTGCGTAAAGCTGTTCCGTTCGAAGGAGTTCCAAAATAAGTCGTAGATGCTGCTCGTCTTCCTCCTGACTCTTAGAATAGATCAGGATGTCATCGATGAATACTATAACGAACTTGTCCAGGTAAGGCTTGTACACTCGATTCATCAAGTCCATGAAAATCGCAGGTGCGTTTGTCAGCCCAAAAGGCATGACTAAAAACTCATAGTGTCCATAACGAGTTCTAAAAGTTGTTTTGGAGACGTCCTCTTCTCGGACTCTCAGTTGGTGATATCCCGACCTCAAATCAATCTTTGAGTAGTAGCTCGACCCTTGCAGCTGGTCGAACAAGTCGTCAATACGTGGTAGAGGGTAACGATTCTTCACCGTCACCTTGTTAAGTTCACGATAGTCGATACACATTCTAAAGGTACCGTCTTTCTTCTTCACAAATAGCACTGGAGCTCCCCAGGGCGATGAGCTAGGACGAATAAAAACCTTATCCAAGAGTTCTTGTAGTTGCGTAGAGAGTTCTTCCAACTCTGATGGAGCTAAACGATAAGGTGCACGAGCTATAGGCGCAGCTCCAGGAGCTAGTTCAATCTGAAACTCAACCTGGCGATGAGGCGGAAGGCCAGGTAATTCCTCAGGAAACACCTCAGGATAGTCGCGTACAATTGGAAAATCTTCTATCTTCTTCTCTTTCTCCGAGGTGTCAGTAACGAGAGCCAAAATGGCAGTGTGGCCCTTTCGCAAGCACTTCTGGGCCTTAAGGAAAGAAATGATGTTCTCAATAGCACCCCTCTTGTCGCCACGAATCATGAGAGGTTCACTATCGGAACCAGGAATACGAACAATCTTCTCGTTGCAAAGAATCTCTGCTCGGTGTTGGGATAACCAATCCATCCCAATGACAACGTCGAAACTACCCAAGACGATAGGAATAAGGTCGATAGAGAAGGTCTGGTTAGCAAGAACAAGTTTACAACCCTTGACTACGTGTGTGGCCTCTAAACTCTTACCATTTGCTAGCTCTACAGTGTGCTTGTTGTTCAAAGGTGTTGGAATACGCTTAAGCATTTGACTAACTTCTAGTGACACGTAGCTAGTATCGGCACCCGAATCAAATAAAACTGTAACATAAAAGTCGTCGAGAAGGAACTTACCCGTCACAACATTGGGGTCATTCCTCGCTTCACCTTGACCAATCACGAATACCCGTCCCCTGGCACCATTGTTGTTGTTGTTGTTGTTCCCATTGTTACCATTCCCCTGATTATTGTTATTGTTGTTGTTGTTGTTGTTCTGGTTCCGGTTCAGATGGGGGCAATCTCTCTTGAAATGGCCTTCAGCTCCACACTGAAAGCACCCTTTGTTGATACCTTGCTGCTGCTGCTGTCGCTGGTTCTGAGGGGCTTGTTGTTGACGATTCTGGTTTGCGGGGTATAAGCTTCTGCAATCCTTGGCGGTGTGACCTGGCTTGTTGCACTGATGACAGTTACCCCTGGTGCATGGCCCGTTGTGGTGTAGGTTGCAGCGATTGCATTTGGGGTGATTCCCCTTGTACCCACCATGACTTTGACCACCAGATGATTGCTGACTGGGGCTCTTGTAGTCATCAGTCTTTCTCTGCTGAGACTGAGACTGAACAGAAGTCGAACCCTTACTTGAAGCTCCATCCCATTCCTGTTTGTTGTCACTAGGGACATCTGAAGTAGTTGCAGCACCTATGCGTTTTGGTAACCTGTTCTGCTCCACCGCCTGATCCGTGAGACGGTGAGCCAATTGAACAACCTGCTGGATGGTGGCGAGGTTAGCTGAAGTCACATGACTTTGGATTTCTGGCACTAAGTCCTTGAGAAATAGTTCGATGCGTTTGATGGGAGGGTCTACCATAGTAGGACACAGAATAGCCAACTCATTCGATCTTTTCGTGTACGCTTCGATTTCTGACCCCGTCATCTTGAGGTTGTAGAATTCTACCTCCAACTTGTGAATGTCATCACGATTGCAATACTCCTCCTTGATCATCTCCTTAAAGTTGTTCCATGGGGTGGCGTTAGCAGCGACTAACCCCAGCATTTGAACCTGAGCGTTCCACCACGTGAGCGCTAAACCCTCGAGAGTACCGGTAGCATACTTCACCCTGCGGGCCTCAGGGCATTCACACATTTCGAAGACTGACTCGAGCTTCTCAAACCAGTGGAGGAGACCTACAGCTCCTTCAGTGCCGCTAAAAGTAGTTGGTCGGCAGTCCATAAAAGTTTTAAAGGTGCACACAGGTGGCTGAGCATGTTGACCTGTTGTGGGTGAAAGAAAGGACAAAGTTTAACACAAAGGTTGGTTCACGAGAGTAGGATCTAAAGATCCTAGAATGAGTTTGGACTGCAGGATATACCTCCTGCGTGTGCAGCTGCAAGCGCCGCAGCAACTTGATCGTTAATCAGAGTCGTCAACTGGGCTTGAGTCATGTTAACGCGTCCAGACATGATCTTCATATCAAGAGGAACATGAGTGAGAGGGGTTTGCGGAAATGCTATGGCAGAAGAGAGTAAGCACACACGGGTTCAAGCAACAGTAGTTATACTAACCAAGCATACCATGAGCAATGCACTATGTAACTAACAAGTAGGCAATATATACATAGATCATATCACCTAGAATGTCGAGCCTTGCATGTGGAGTGAAGCGTCGTTGTGGATCGTAGAGCACTGTACAGGTTATAGTCTGATTTTAATAAAACTTTTTCCCCTTATTAAAACCAAGTTCACTATAACCAATGGCTCTGATACCAATCTGTCACACCTCCAAAATCCACCTGCGGAATACCACCGCTTGGAGGCGTGACTGACCAGGATCCAGCCACCAATCATATTGAACAAGCATGTAAGTGATTATAAAAATCCAACCAATACAATTGGTGTCCAAACAAAACATAGTTTAAGTTGCAAGCGGAAGCATAACGTTTAAAACCAAAACATAAGTTTAATTGTTTCAAAGTTTAACATGGCACATAGCTGTCCATGTCCCACAACGACTCTTTTCCATGCAAGCTCCAGCTAAGTACCTATTGACCTGCAAAGCATGTAGTAACGAGTCAACAAGAATGTTGAGCGAGTTCACAGTTGGGTGTTCGTTTTAGGTTGTTTCGAAAACAGTTTCCTTTATCTGGCATCCTGCCGTGGGGGTTACCCCATAGTTGAAAACGTGATTTGTTTAACCCAATTACTCTGGCAATCCAGCCGTGGGGGCTACCCCATGTATATGCTACTAGACTCGTTACATATCGACTGCTGACTGTAGTCATGTTTATGTGCCCTGAACTGTCAATGTCTATCATCATTGACGTGCCCAGATCCATTAGTTCACTCCCGTCCTCTGCGGCACGGTGTGAGGTTTGTCAAACCTAAATAGGGCTATCTAACTAATGACCCGCTCTCCATTGGCCCGGCGATTAAGTCGATATAAAAAGGAGGGACTTCGTGATAGAGTTTTGGTCTAGTGAAAGTTATCTGTCCAAGAGGACGAGGAATTATATTCCTGAACCATCACTGTCCTACCCAATAAAGGACGAGGAATCCATGTTCCTTAACCCCATTCCCAACCCCTGGGAATCCCATGCTTTGTAGAGAGTGTGAACTCACCATGGGTTGCTTGGCAGTTTAGTTTACTTGGTTAAGTATGCTGGTCACCACGTCCTAATATGGTCACCAGTATAGGTCAGGTTTGGGTGTAAAGGAGTCACGTATATCCTACACGTATCTAACACATAGCATACATGACATATATTTATCCTCTAAGTTATTGGGCATGTCCACGTTCTTAAACAGTAGTAGTTAACACACAGCCCAATTAACAGTAACACATAATCCAGTTAAACAGTAATAAGCGTGAACAGTCCAAACAATTCGGCCCAATAACGGAACAAGCAACCCAGTCGAGACAAGGTGGTCTCGACTCGAGAACATGCAGTCTCGAGTCGCAACCAGGAGTTCTCGAGTCATGAATGGCTGGTCTCGAGTGGTGCAGGCATGAGTTGGAAACTTAGAGGTCTCGAGTTCAGTCTCGATTCGAGACCATGAGATCTCGAGTCGAGACCTTGCTGGTTCCGAGTCCTTGAAGCTTGTCTCGAGTTGTCACGTGATGGTCTCTAGTCGCAATCACTGCGGTCTCGAGCTGTAGCTTAATGGTCTCGAGTCAAGACCGAGGGTCTCGACTTGCATACCTGGTAACAGAAATCCTTCTAGAACCTTTGATGTACTATCCAATAGTATTGCAATTTCATGAGATTGTGTACTATCCAGTAGAATTTCATAAACATGTTTTCTTGTCTAAAACCTTAATCAAATGGATCAAACAAAGCATCTTTCAAGTGTTCATTGCATATTCAAATGTTCTTATTAACATTCAAACTTGTTCATCATTTTAGGGTTTTCAACATTTTGCAGTATGATTAATCAAACAACCCTATCCTAGCATATATTCTAATCAGCATCATCGACTCCTGAATTTAACCTACATTCCTCGGATTACAACATACACATACACATTCCTATTGTCCTAACAACCTTGCATGTTATCTAACAATTTCCTACCAAAACATGAACATGTCTTTGCATATCATCCTCTTATCACAATAACACAACATTTAGCATTAAACTTAATCGTCTTAACTCATCTATCCTCATAGAACATGTGTATTATCCAACAAGCATACATCTTTGTTAGTTTAAGACATCATCCATAATATATTCTATCATCTAATCGAGATATGGTACTAACCGGAACTTGTTTGGCTGTAAGTGTGTGAGACGATGAAGGAAGTGTCCAAGCGATGATCACGAGTTGGTCCGGAGGTCTTGATGCTTCCGGTTTGAGTCCGAGGGGGAGAAGGGATGATAGGTGTTTGGTTTAGGGTTTTAGTGAGAGAGAATGTAGGAGAGTGTGTGTGAGAGTGAGTGTGAGTTGCCCAAAGAAATGGCAAGGTTGGCTAGGAGCATGAGTTATATACTAGCCCCAAGTCGGTTCACCCTAGTGGGTTTTCGAGTGGGGTAAAGAGAAGCATGGCCCAACCGGCCCAATAGTTACACTGTTCACTCGAGACCGAGTGGTCTCGAGTTGAGTTCATGGTCTCGGCTTATTACATACCCACATATACATAACTATACATTATACTTACATATTATCAACACATAGCACATCAAGATAATTCACAACTTTCATTTGCTAATATATAAACACATAACGTTCAAGCATGTTACATTGGGATACAATGAAGGGTTCTAAATTACGAGTTGTCACAATGATTTTCTGCCCACATTCTCCACCTAAGACACTTCCGACAAAAAAGGAAGCAATTTGAAAAAAAAAACAAATGCAGTTCCGTGGGTAGTGGGAGTTTCTTTATATTCCTATATAAAAGTGTGCGATTGATCTTGGCCGTACATATTAGACGGTTAACTGTGAGGTTTAATCTTGACCAGAATAACCACCAAGGTGGTTATGGCCAGAATTTAAATGTTTTTTAGGTGTAGCAGTTCACGAGGTGAAGTTTTATCGCCACATTGTGTTAATGTCATTGTGTTTTTATTAGACAACGAGGTTTTGTAGGTGTTTCTATTTTATATATGTAACATTTTACTATACAATAGCATTGTGTTTTTATTTGTATTTTTTACAACATACAATGTCGTCGAAGATCAATTTTTATGTATATTTCCCACCATTATAATTTTAATTAGGATACATATTTTCCTCCATTATAATTTCAACCCCTGAGTGTAACACCTCGGAAAAATCTCGTCCAATATAATAAAGACACGTGTCATAGACTTTAAACGTGTTATAAATCCAGATCATGTTGAAAGGTAACTAAGAAGATTAAAAATGTCAACATGTTAATTATTACCTCTGAGTGATTTTTTTAACGTTACCGAACCTTGGTAAAATAATTATAAACTTTCATGAATATCTGATTGAGGACTTCACATGTATCCGGTTAAATCTCATAGTATCTAATTCAAAATTTCAAGATATGGGATCCTATATGTTCATACGAAAATTTATCCATTCTTGGCTTTTTTTCAAAATTCTGAAACAACATATATGCATGGCAACACTTTCAAGATTGATCAGACCTGATCAAGTGGACCCATTGTGATGATAATGACTAATGATACGAGTTATAAAAGATTGCATGGTCAAATTCTAAAAGTTCACAAGATTTTTGTCATCTGACAAGGCTTACGGACCGTAAAGGGTATGTCTTACGGACCGTAAGGCAGCATATCTGGGCGATAAAATTTAAATTACGGATACGGACCGCAAAACCTAAGGCTTACGGTCCGTAAGACCTGTAACTGGGCAGAAACATGGACAGCTGCCTGTTCAGCCTGTTCCACCACCTTAGATGTATGGTTTTCGAATTCAGGGGCTGCACCAGTGGTATTTCAGGCATAGGGAACACTTGGGATGATCAGGAAACATGTGTAGACCTTGTTGGATTGATCTTGTTGCATCTAAATCACTATATAAGGACCTTATGTTGCAACCATGAACTTGCTCATTCACAAAATCATTCTAAACTTATTCTCTGGAGCTCTCTGGACTTCAAGCAAGATTTCTTAGGCTTCTAATTTGTGCTAAGAGCCTTTGTAAGCATTCTTAGCTTCTCTAATTCATGTTTTATTAGTCTAATGACCAAAAGTCAAAGCCGTCGTAATTAAGCTTTGACTTAGTGATTAATCACTAATGGTCCAGTCATTTCTCGAATTAAAAGTGGCTATGAGTTGGTAATTATGTGGGTAATAAACCCTTAAAAGGGCACCCTCTGATTTCCACTCTAACTAGGTCAATTGTCGGGTCAAACTTAATATTAAAAAGTCAACAGAAAGATATTTTGCAAATAAACTCATAATTAACAATGTAGAAGCTATGAAACCTGTTTTAACACTTATATAACTTGGTAATAATGTAAGAACATGTCTAAGCATGTTCAACCCGACAATTTTGAGCATAGGCTCGGTTCGGAACCGAAAATCGCAAAAGTAGACTTTTGCTTTGACTTTCAGTTCTGACCCGATTTAGCTTAGTTTAGATATGCCTTAGAGTTCCATTAGGACCAGGTTATAGGTCAGCATAACCCTCTGGGGTTATACAACTTGGTTCCTAATTAATCCGATTCATTTGCATATTTCCGTTAAGTGCCTAAAATTGACCATTATGCCCTTTCGACCTTAAAACGAGATTTTTGAAAATGTGAGAGGACAGAAACCTTTGATACTGATTTATAAAAATGTCCTAAAAATTTGACATCAGTTTGAGGTCTAAATTAGAAGTTATGCTCAATATCGTAATTTGAAAGCTTTTTATTAATTAAACGGCATTATTAGCATAATGCCTATCTAAACCCAAATTTTGACACCAAAAATTTTACCCACTGATGTAATATAATATTTTGGGATTTTTGAAGATTTTTATTTATTTTTAAACTGATCATGGCATAGGGTTCTTGCTTTGATTCGGTAATTGTCGGTTATACCCTTTTTGCTAATAAAATGAGTTTTACATAACATTTTGATACCAAACTTTTTTCTACTGATTTTATATGATAAATAAAATATTTTGAACTTTATAAACTGATCAAATACTCTGATTTCCTATTTTAATCTGAAAATCGCTTAAAACCGACTTTTACGCGTTTTAAACGCATAGTATGGGTTAAAACTATTTTTGGCATATAAAACTTAATACCTACTGATGTTTTAAGTAAATTTTTATATTTTAACAGTAAGATAAAGTTTTGAACTCAGATTTCTAATTTGACCTCTAAAGCTTATGTGAAATTACCAAAATGCCCCTACGGTGCATAGTTTGGTTATAAATGATAAATTTCGCATATACGCAATACCCTACTGATATAACTTATTAAATTAAATTACTTATCTTTTTAGACCAGAACCTCATATTAATATTTAACCTCTTTTATAATCCTTAAAATGACCAAAATACCCCTACGGGGCCTAAATTGATTTTAAATCCGTTTTGGGCATAATGGAAGGTATCCTACTGGTATCACAACATATTTAAGGCATATTAACTTAGGAAACCTGTTCGTGACTCTTTTGGTTACCCGTTATGCATTTATCGCGCTCGGTACAGTTTATGTAACTAGTTTGCATAAATTAACCGAAACGGGTCAAACCTTATCATTTTCACTTCAAAATCCAGAATGTGTTTAGTTTACCCATATTATACAAGTATTCATACTTGTCGGGTCTAAACCACATTCTAATCCGGTCTTCGCTTTATCATGCGTTTTGAACTTTATACCTTTCTTTAAAACTAACCGGTCTAAGTTTAAATTTAAGTAAGACCCGTTAGGAATCTAATAGGTTAATTAAAACCTTCGTTCCAGATTTAGGAGAGCAGTAAAAGATATTTGCACTTGCTGATTTGTACGGCTGGGATAAATTTGTATAATTTGCTCAGGTGAATACTTTTAACTTATTTTCCCTTATACGGGCTTGGGGTACGGTATATAAAATACCGCTTGGTCGGGTATTGAATTTTTAATCGTATGAAGGTTAAATCATTGAGATAACCCGTCTAATCTGTTTTGTTTATTCTAAGACTTTGGGGGGTTAATGACCATGTCCTAGATATTCTCGGCTCATTCATTGAAATGTAACACCTCGTAAAATTAGGGGTGTTCACGAACCGATCCGATCCGAGCGAGGGTCTGCTCGAGATCGGTTCGAATTACAACCGATCGGATCGGTTCGGTTCGAATTTATAAAACCGAGCATAAAAGTGGTGCTCGAGATCGGTTCGAATTTAAATCAATCGGATCGATTTCGATCGGTTTCGCTCGGTTTATCTCAACACCTAAAAACATTGAAATCATAGATGGAATGGCCCATAGACTCAATGGATTGCCTCTGTACCAATTAAACTTGTTAAACCATATGCAGAAACAGAAACAGAAGCATATATGCAGAAACAGAAGCATATATGCAGAAACAGAATTATATACCATTCAGTAACTACTGATGCATCTTTTCCAAAAACCAATTAGTAGACAAAGTTATCTCTCATGTTACTTCTTCGATAAAGAATATAAAAGATACAGGTAGATGTTTATTCTTTCCATGGTACAAGCAAACGAAAGGAAGAAGCGGCGAGTTATCTTTAGACTTTAGGGTTAGAAATTAGAATGTTAGATAATAGATAAATCTCTGATTATAGATTTAGGTTATTAATTAAGATGGGCTATACTATTGGGCTTTTAAATTTGGTTGGGCTATTATATTTTTTTTGGTTTTTAATCTACAAAATCTATAATATATATATATTTATATATGTATATATATTAATTATTAATAAAAATAATTCGAGCGAAACCGAGCGATCGTCGAGCGAGCGGAGCCTTGCTCATGCTCGGATTGAATTTGAATCGAACTGATCCGATCGGCTCATTTACAAACTGAGCGGGAATCGAACGAGCATTTTTCGAACATTTTTCGAGCGATCGTCGAGCGATCTTCGATCGTCGAGCAGTTTGGACAGCCCTACGTAAAATCACGTCCAATGATGTATTGACACGTGTAATAAACCCTAATTAAGTCAAACGTTGAATTTGAGGGATTAATTTTGCGAAAAATCAAAAACTTTGATTTTAGAAGGACTGGAAATGTTAACATGCTTATTATAAGCCTTTGAATAACATTACATGGTAATCATATTCACAAATGGGCCACTTGTTGATCATGAGTAGCTGTTTGCGTTATTAATTGAAAGTTTGTGCAATGAAGGGTTAAAAGTGTCAACATGTTAATTCTTACCTCTGAGAGACCTTTTAACAAACCGAGAGCTTCATGATAATTGATTTCACTCTCGGGAATGCCTAATATTGGCCATTAAGGGCTTTTATGCCTATAAGTGACGTTACGCGCAACTTTGCAAGTTTGAGGGGTTAAAAGCGTCAATACGTTTAATTATACCTCTGAATAACCTTTTAATGAACCCGGAGCATCGTGATGTTTAATAATACTCTCTAGAATGCCTAATATGGATTAGATAAGGCTTCGATGCTATTAAACGATGATATACGCAAGTTTGTGCATTAGAGGGACCAAAAGAGTCAACTTTTGAATCTACGCCTTTTGGTGACCATTTAAGCGAACAGGAGCGTAGTAATATTTAAACATATGCTTGGGAACACCCGTTATGGTCCATGGAAGGCTTGGATACCATTAAACGACATTTCGCACTACTTTGTGCGATTAAAGGACTAATTGCGTCGAACTGCAAAAGTCTATCGATTCGTGTGGTATCGGACCTTCCGGAATATGATCATAAGTTAAAAATGCCCTAAATATCCTTTGTATAGCTTAGATATAGGCTTAGAGGTGTTTGGTGCGCAAAAAAATAAACTTTTAAGTCAAGCAGGGACTAAAAGTGTCAAAAAGTGCACAAGTTTGCATTTTCGCGCATATCTTACGTTTTGAATACATCCGGACATCCAAAAATTTATGTAACCATTAAAATATTTTATTTTAGTGTTTGGCTTGATAAAATTCCATTCATCGCGTAATTTGGATCGTTTTTCGCGTCCGTTCGTGTTTCGTCGTAATTAGTCGAACAACGTGACCGTACGGCCAAACGAACCGACGTCCGGCATATTTTGAGCATGTTTTATGTTCCCAATGTGTAGGCATCATTGTAGAGCCTTGAAACTGGCTTAACGGGCCTTAACCGTATCAAAAAGGACCTTACAAGACTACAGGGACTAAAACTGTAATTTATGAAAGTTGTTGTGCTGATTACCAGCTTCAGAAACTTGTGTGCAGCCCTGGTTTACAGCCATATCTCACATACTTCAAATCTATGGGCTGTTTTGCTGGTATTAATAGCTGGTTTTACACATGTGTTGATCCTATAATCCTCCTTAACACATGTCAATCATCCAAGTTACCCCAAAGATCTATAAATAGGGGTGAAATTCATTTGATCAATCACACCATTCCTTGCAATCTGTTCTTCCTCGCAAAACTAAGAGGATCCTGAATCTTTGGGAACCTCCTTTCAGTCCATTTGACCCTTTGTAAGCATCCCCTTTCATGCCTAGTTCAGTTTATTGGCTTTTAAAGCCGAAAAAGTCAAACGTTTCGTTAAACGCCTTGACTTTTAAACGGTCGAGCCATGGTTTGCGACGAACATGGCTACGTGATTGTAATTTGGTAGGTATTAAACCCTCAAAAGGGCACCTCCTAATTACCACGTTTGCTTAGTTAATTGTCGGGTCAAAGTAATTAGAATAAAAGTCAAACGAGTCGTTTTTAAATAAAATTCATAACTAATAAGGTAAAAGCAATAAAATCAGTTTTGTCACTTTAATAACTTGGTAAATATTAATTGAACATGTCTAGGCATGTTCAACCCGACAATTCTGAGTTTAGGCACGGTTCGGAACCGAAAGTCGCAAAAGTTGACTTTTGCTTTGACTTTCAGTTCTGACCCGATTTAGATTAGTTTAGATATGCCTTAGGATTCCTTTAGGACCGTATTATATGTTAGTGTAACCCTCTGAGGTTATACAACTTGGTTCCATAGAAATCCTAGTTCATTACATGTTTCCGTTAATTGCTTAAATGTTGACCATTATGCCCTTTTGACCTTAAAACGAGATTTCTGAAAATGTGAGAGGACAAAAACCTTTGTTACTGATTTATAAACTTGTCCTAAAAATTTGACATCATTTTGAGGCCTAGATTAGGAGTTATGCTCAATATCGTAATTAAGAATCTTTTTATTAATTAAACGGCATAATTAGCATAAAGCCTATCTAAACCCAAATTTTGACACCAAACTTTTTACCCACTGATGTAATATAATATTTTGGGATTTTTGAAGATTTTTATTTATTTTTAAACTGATCATATCATAGGGTTCTAGCTTTGATTCGGTAATTGTCGGTTATACCCTTTTCTTGAATAAAATGAGTTTTACATCGCATATTGATACCAAATCTTTTGCTACTAATTTTATATGATAAATAAAATATTTTAAGCTTTCTAGAATGACAAAAATATCAGCTTTTGTCACGGGCCCCGACCCGGTTTGACCCGTTTCAGGAGCCGCGAGACAGAAATCCCGTGGTATTTATTTAATTGAGTTTAACAGCGGAAGTTTATTATCAGGATCGTTTTAAAGCTAAAAATTTTCCTGATTATTTTATTTCACAACTTGGGATAGAACTCCTGTAATTTACAATACTATTATTTTAAGGAGAAATCTTTATATTACAAAACATATTTCTTTATTTTATAATGAGCCACTATCTTAAGCTTGAAATGCTCCCCAGCACTTTTCCTGAATTACAACAGATCACCTGAAACATGTTTGAAAAAGGTTTTGTCAGCGGGAAATACTGAGTGAATCATTCTATTTACTAAAATGACACATTTGTTATAATTTACAGTATTAAGGAAAATTACAATGTTTCTGATATCAAACCAAATACCCACAGTACTTTATCACTCGACCCATTGGCCCATTCATCCAATGGTGTCTGTGATTATGGTCATATCACCCCTTGGCTGCCCCAATGGTGAAGATTATCAAGTAATGTATACAAAACCCCACATACTGGCTGTAACTTGGTGATTACATAAACTTAATCCCTGTAATTATAACTTTGAAATAAATAGGGTTTTGTAAAGTAATTTGATAAAAAGAGAATGACTCACATTGTTGATTTAACACGGATAGAGTTTACTCTATGGATTAGCCTTATTAACCTAATTTAAATAATAATGCACACAAAACTGGGTTAGTAATCAATACAGCATTTACGATAACTCACGAGATCAAATTCTCACAACGAACGACAAAGTGCGATACTTCATCCATCGAATTAACGACGAACGACAAAGTATAACCCTAATGTGGGCGGCACTTAAACATCCATTGGATATATTGATCGTCGGAAAATGAATCGTAGCAGCGATCGAGTTATTACCCTGTTTTGTGGCGTCGATTTGTGAACTGTGTGTGTTTTTGTAGTATTCAGAACGTAACTCGCAGTGTATAAGGAATTTTTACGTCGTTTTAATTCCTGAATTCAAGTCCCAAGGCCCTCTATTTATAGGTGAATTTTGACCTTTAGGCGGCCCGCGTAAGATCTAAGCTAACCTTACGCGGCCCGCGTAAGACCTATTTTTAGGCATAGGGTTGCCACGGTTGGGACTAGCCTTGCTGACTTGACAGTTTTCGTAAATTCAGTTTCTACAGCACACAATTTAGATAATCGTTACTAGGGTTTTACCCCCCTGAGTTTTAGGGGCCCTAATCCTGATTCCAAATGTTCTGAAAATTTTAGGGATTGTTCAGAATCACTTGGGTGTCTCAATTAAGGTTTCCTATTGGACAAATTAATTTAATAATTATGACTTTTGATGAGAGTTGTTACATTCTCCCCACCTTAATGAGGATACTTTCTCTTCATTTCTGATTCCAGCTCCCAAGTGTATTCGGGTCCTCTCCTTGAATCCCACTTTACTTTAACTAGCACTAGTCGTTTGTGCTTGAGAAACTTCACTTTTCTGTCTTCTATCTGAAGAGGTTTCTCCACAAATTTTAACTTTTCGTTTACCTCTATGTCTTGAAGAGGTACTACCAGAGATTCATCTGCTAAACATTTCTTGAGATTGGATACATGAAATACATCATGTACTCCAGCTAATTCTTCTGGTAGTTGTAAACGATAAGCTACTGGTCCTATACGTTGGATCACTGGAAATGGTCCTACGTATCTTGGACTTAGCTTTCCTTTCTTACCGAATCTAACAACTCCTTTCCAAGGAGAAACTTTCAACAGTACTCTGTCTCCAACTTGGAATTCTAACGGTTTGCTTCTATTGTCTGCATAACTCTTCTGGCGATCTCTAGCCATCTTCAGTCTTTCTTTGATTTGGGTGATCTTATCAGTCGTTTCTTGCACAATCTCCGGACCTGACAATTGACTTTCTCCTATTTCTGCCCAACAAACTGGAGTTCTGCACTTTCTTCCATATAGTGCTTCAAACGGGGCAGTTTTAATGCTTGAATGATAACTATTGTTATAGGAGAATTCAATTAATGGTAAGTGATCGTCCCAATTTCCTCCAAAATCTATTACACATGCTCGGAGCATGTCTTCTAGAGTTTGGATCGTCCTTTCACTTTGCCCATCTGTTTGTGGATGATATGCAGTACTTAAGTTTAGTCGAGTTCCCATAGCTTCTTGGAAACTTTTCCAAAAATGAGAGGTAAACCGACTATCTCTATCTGATACAATGGAGAGTGGAACTCCATGTAAGGATACAACTTCATCTACATACAACTTTGCCAATTTTTCCATGCTAAAGGTTTCTTTCATAGGTAGAAAGTGAGCAGATTTGGTTAATCGGTCCACAATTACCCAAATCGCATCATTACCTTTTTTGGTCTTGGGTAACTTAATAACAAAATCCATTGTTATGAGTTCCCATTTCCATACCGGCATTTCTAACTGTTGTAGTAGACCTGAAGGTTTCTGATGTTCTGCCTTAACTTGTGAACAAGTAAGACATTTAGAAACATATCTAGCTATATCCTTCTTCATGCCTATCCACCAGAAATTCTTTCTTAAATCTTGGTACATCTTATTGTTTCCTGGGTGTATAGAATACCTAGATTTATGAGCTTCCTCTAAAATTTTATTTCTTAATTCTCCGTGTTTTGGTACCCAAATCCTTTTCTTATGGAATCTCCAAATTCCATCAACACCTTGCTCTAATTCTTTTAGTATTCCTTTCAGTCCTTCAGTAACATTTTCTATTGCTGTCTTTTGAACATTTTTCAATTGCTCCATTAAATCTAATTGTAAATTTAATCTGAGAGCACGAACCCGTCGTTGTTTCTCATGATACTTACGACTTAAGGCATCTGCAACTACATTTGCCTTTCCCTCGTGATATTGAATATCACAGTCGTAATCACTTAAAATTTCCATCCACCTTCTTTGCCTCATGTTTAACTCTTTTTGCCCGAATATATATCTTAGACTTTTATGATCTGTATAGATAGTAAACTTACTTCCGTACAGATAATGTCTCCAAATTTTAAGGGGCACAAATTACGGCTCCTAATTCTAAGTCATGAGTCGTATAGTTCTCTTCGTGCTTTTTCAACTGTCTTGAAGCATACGCAATTACCTTCTTGCGTTGCATAAGCACACATCCAAATCCTAGTTTTGAAGCATCACAATATACTTCAAAATCTTCAGTTCCTTCTAGTAAGGCTAAGATTGGAGCATGGGTTAGTTTCTGTTTTAAGATTCTAAAAGCTTCTTCTTGTTTGGGTCCCCATTCAAACTTAGTGGTTTTACAGGTTAGCTTAGTTAATGGTACAGCTATCTTGGAAAAATCCTTAATAAACCGTCTATAATACCCAGCTAAACCTATAAAACTTCTAATTTCCATTGCTGTTTGCGGAACCTTCCAATTGGTAATTGCCTCTATTTTAGCAGGATCTACCTGAATACCTTCATGATTCACCATGTGTCCTAAGAATTGCACTTCTTGTAACCAAAATTCACACTTCGAGAATTTGGCATAAAGCTTTTCTTTTCTTAACAAAGTTAAGAGTGCATGCAAGTGCTCACAATGTTCCGTTTGACTTTTGGAATAAATAAGTATATCGTCTATAAAAACAATTACAAATTTATCCAATTATGGTTTACAGATTCTATTCATCATGTCCATGAATGCTGCAGGTGCATTTGTTAACCCGAAGGGCATGACTGTAAACTCGTAATGACCATACCTAGTTCTGAAAGCAGTTTTAGGTATGTCTTCTTCTTGTACCTTCAATTGATGATATCCAGAACGTAAATCTATCTTAGAGAAGTATCTAGCTCCCTGAAGTTGATCGAATAGATCATCAATCCTAGGTAATGGGTATCGATTCTTAATTGTAATCTTATTCAGTTCTCTATAATCAATACACATTCTCATTGAACCATCCTTTTTCTTTACAAACAACACTGGAGCTCCCCAAGGGGATGAGCTAGGTTGTATGAATCCTTTACTTAGTAATTCATCTAATTGCTTCTTTAGTTCTAACATTTCGGTAGGAGCTAACCGATAAGGTTCCTTGGCTATCGGTGTAGTTCCAGGAATTAGATGAATCCTAAATTCTACTTCCCTATCTGGTGGTAATCCTGGTAACTCTTCTGGAAATATATCTGGGTATTCTGAGACTACAGGGATCTCCTTAAGTTCTTTGTTCTTAGTATTAATGATTACCGAAATCATATATACTATTCCTTGCTTTCGTTCATAACTAGCAACTTTCATTACTGATATGAACTTCATGGGCTTACGAGGTTTATCTCCTGTAATCATGATTACTTCTCTGATTGGTGTTTGAATTTCTATGGAATTCTTATCACAAAGAATTCGAGCATGGTTGGCTATTAACCAATCCATTCCTAACACAACATCAAATTCAGCTAATTTCATAGGTAACAGGTTTGCAGCAAATTTATGACCTGAAAGTTCTATTTCCACTTTTTGCAAAACCTGATCTATTTTAACTGAATTCCCATCTGCGGTTTCAACTGTAAAAATCTGCTTAATGTTGGTTAAAGGTAACTTAAGAGCTTGACAGAATAAAGTATTTATAAAACTTTGGTTTGCACCAGAGTCAAATAATACTTTTGCGTATACATTGTGAACTAAGAACGTACCAGCTATTACATCTGGGATGAGTTCTGCTTCTTGAGTGGTTAGCTGGAATGCTCTGACATTCTTTTTATTAGCTCCTTCGGTTGCCTTGGGTTTGTTGTCTACTGGTTTGATCAATTTAGGACATTCTGTTTTATAATGTCCCGCTTCTCCACAGTTAAAACAGATTATGGTTTTCTTTCTGCAGTTTTCTTCACGATGTCCTATACCTTTGCAAAGGTTACAGGTTACATTACATTTTCCATAATGTTTCCTTTTGAAATTTCTACAGAAATGTGGATTTGAAGATTGCCCTGCTCCTTTTCTCTTGAAATTATTACTATTACCCACCCGAAATCCTTGGGTAATTTTCTGAGCCAGTTCCTTTTTCCTGTTTTCGTCTTGCGTACGTACCAATTCATCAGTTAGGGTGTTGGCTAGTTCCACGGCATCGTCAATAGTGCGAGGTCTCGCAGCTTTAATGATATTGCGGATTTCGCTAATTAATCCCCAAATATAGTGAGAAATGAGTACCGGTTCTGGCGAAGCCAGCATTGGTACCACTCTAGCATATTCAAAGAATGTCGAAGTATAACCGCGACAATCCACATTCACCATCCGATGGTTTAGGAACTTATTTGCCATTTGATCTTTTTCATATTCAGGACATAATTTTCTTTCTACCATAATCTTAAATTCTTCCCAACTCATAGCATAAGCCCTATTTCTTCCTTTAGCTTGTAACACAGTGTTCCACCATTCGAGTGCTCCTTCTTTGAAAAGATTTGACGCGTACATGACCTGATCATCTTTAGCACATTTACTTATTGCAATTACTGCTTCGGTTTTCTCTAACCAACGTAGTGATGCAGTTGCTCCTTCATTGCCTGCAAATTCAGTGGGTTTACAGGCAAGGAATTCTTTGAAAGTGCAACCAGGTGTTGCAGCTTTCAGTTTCTTAGGCGCGTGCTGTGGTTCATTATCATGATTAACATGATCATTGCCTCTGTTTACACTATTACTGAAGTTATCTTCAGAAATATGTTTACTAGGGACAATTTGTTGCGGTTCGATTGGATTCTTTATAGCAGCAACAAATGCTGGAATAGCATTGGCTATCCCTTGAGCAACAATGTTTTCGATATCTTGCCGAGTCATATATTGATCTCCTGGATGTTGCTCAGACTGATTAATCTCATTTACTGGTTCATTATCAATGTTTGCCATCTGATAATATATATAATTTTTATTAGTATCTGATAAATAACAATTATACATAAAAACAATCAAACAATTTTCAACACACGTATAGGCAAAATTATCGATTTCTCGATTACATTTATATATTTGATAGTATGCATCATTACACACCAATATCTTACAGAGTTTTATTCGTAGTTATTTTACAGACTGATTTTACTATTACTTTTACTATTACACAACCACAGTTTTACCATCCTACTATCTTTCGTCACTTGTCGTCCTAAAAAACGAAGCTCCCTTTCATCATATTTCCAGGCAATTTGTCCCCCTATTTCCCTGATTCTATTTCCCGCATCCATCAACTCTTCACCAAAATGGCGAAGTTCAGCCATATTTTCGTTACTCATTGGTGGATTAGGTAGAGGTTCTGGATCGACTTGTGGAAAAAAGGAATAAGGATCGTTGACAATATTTTGAAATTGCCAATCATTTGTCCACCATTCGTCCATTTCTAAAGGTTGGGAGTGAACTATGGGTTCTGGGATTGCT
>JARYGA010040080.1:0-25710 GCA_030545235.1 Helianthus tuberosus
TGATTTAGTCTACGGGACTCTATGGCGGTCTAGTCACACTCATCACAGGAGTGTTCATTTGGTTTTACCCTACACATTATAAAATAGACTGTGTGAACTGTGCAAGGAATTCTCTAATTATGAATGCGCACATAATTATGAAATTTAGTGCACAGAAATCCAGTAAGATTTATTATGTGAAAGAACCGATAGCGACAACAAATAACAAAATGAGGACGATGTAATGGAGGTACGGTGGACGCACCAATGATGCTTTATATACTTGTATATAAGTATCCCTCTTACATTGCAATCATGATGTTATTAAAGGTTACTAGAAGTTCAGAACCCTAACCAATGTTGTTTGATCTTTTCAACTTCATATTTTCAAGCTCTCACAAGTTTCCTCTAAATAAATTTCGGGACGAAATTTCCTAAAGTAGGGGAGACTGTAACACCTGTGCCTTCACGGCCATCAAACAAGTACCAAACCAATGAAATATTATATTTCATACTTGGGATTGGTAAAAAATATGTGTATCGTTTGTACATATCAATTCTTGTTCAATTTCAAACTCTAAATCACTTTCTGGAAGGTTATACGCGCACCGATGCGTAAATATAACCAGTTTAATGCAACAAAGACTCCGGAATAGTGACATAGGCTTAACATACCTTAAATAACCTTTACTTAACTTAGAAATAAGTTTTGAAGGCTTTGGTATGGCAAAATAAAGTTAAATCGCTTACAGGGACTAAAGTTGACAAACTGCGAAAGTATGCCAATTTGAACTGTAACAGACCTTCCGGGACATGAACATAAGTTAAACATACCATAAATATCCTTTACATAGCTTAGAAATAGGCTTTGAGGTGTTCGGTATGCTAAAATAAACTTTTGTGTCATTCAGGGACTAAAAGCGTCAAAAAGTGCACAAGTTTGCATTTTTACGCGTAACTCACGTTCTGCATACATTCGGACATCCAAAAATTTATGTAAGCATGACTACATTATATTTTAGTGTTCGCCATAAGAAAAATCCATTCGTCACGTCATTTGGTTCGTTTTTCGCGCTTATGCGCATTCCGTCGTAATTAAGCGAACATCGCGTTCGTACGGCTAAACGAACCGACATCCGAGATATTTTTGATCATGTTTTAAGTTCCCTATACTTTAACTTCATTTTAGAGCTTTGAAATGGGGTTAACGGGCCTTAAACGTGTCAAAAATGACCAAAATACAGTTCAGGGACCAAAACTGTAATTCTGCCAAACTTGCACCATACGATGCGTATGGTATGTATACCATACGATGCGTATGGGGTCTGCAGACCAGGTGCAATGTTTAACAGCCTGTTTTCAGCAGGTTTAACCACAACCACATGTTTGCAACTTGCTTAATCACTAAGTTATGGAGCATTTGTGGCACCATAACATTCCGACAAGTGTACGGCCTTGATCATTGCCTCCTTTTCCAAGAAACGATCCTAGCGGTGGACCATTTCCTATAAATACTAACCAACATCACAACCAAAAACTCACACCTTTGAATCTGAACTTGCTCTCTAAGTTGTCGTGTTTAACACTTCATACCTGAGAGTGTTCGGATCCAAACCTTCCATTCTTGGACCCTTCGTAAGTATTCTTTCGTTCTTTTCCTTATTTTATTGTTTTATCGAGTCTGAAAGTCAAACTTTGTTTGACTTTCTGCGTTGACCAGTAATGGTCAATGCGAAGTTCGTTTGAACTTCGCAACGTGATTGTAATCACGTTGGTCATAGTCCCTTGGGACTATGCCCACTGATTACCACGTTGTCTAGGGTCGTAGGGTAGGCGATCTAATAAATCGCCTATACCTTCGAACCCGACCCAGTTTGGTCGATCATTAGGATCCGACCAAACCCATTAGGTGACCATAGTGTAGGGAATAACCTTCCGAGGTTATACCTTATGGTCACGACGTTTAAGTAGTTGTATGATAGGTAGTTTATATGCCTTAGGTAAATTACCAGAATACCCTTTTCATGTATAATTGGTAATTAAGCATATGTAACCTAAACTTTTGTCACGTAACTGATTATTTAACATGTTTAGGCATATAATACTTGTCATAGGACTAGTTAGGCGGTCCGAACGCGTTTCACGCGCACGACACGTTAAAGTAGCATAAGCTACCCAAACGGGTCGTAATGGGTCGTAGACAGTTATGTTAGGTTTCATTTAGTATGTAGGCTTTGTTAAACCATATCACACGAGTCTCCACACTCGTTTGGTTTACAAACCCTAATGCTACCCAGTCTTCCGATTTAGGTCCGGTTTATTAATGTAGTTACCTATATTAGGTGCCGTTTGATATTCCGCGATCTCTAGCATTGTTTGGTTGTTACTCAAGGACTTCTGAGCAATCTCAAGTGAGTACATAGACCCCTCTTTTACTGTTTTCCAAACTGTTTTGGGGTGGAACACATGTGCCTACTTGTTACTTTCAAGCTTTCCTGTTTTCACATCATATACATGTTATGTTCATTAGTACACTATTAGTACATTGATTTACATGACTTTTCTGCTTCGTATGTTAACTTAGCATACTTGGTACATCATTTTACATTACATTTCATGCTACGTGTGCCCATTGTGTGCATTACTTAGTACAACTGATTTCATCTCATACTTACATTTTGACATTTGTTTATACAAGTTATTACTTATCTTTTGACAAACTAAATAAATATCTATGATTTAAACATTGATTTCTCAAAGAACATAAAATAAACTGTTGAATTGTACTTATTTTATGTTCACCAGACCGATTGTTAGTATGATATAGCGCTATAGGATTTGACACCCCATTCCTGTTGGCATGGAATGTCTGAAACCAATTTGTTGCTCCATCCAAATAGGGATTGCCTTTGTGGTATCCTTATAGTCTCAAAGGTGTATTTTGATGCACCAGGTCTGAATGAATTCTTAAATCACACTATTAAAGTATATTTTGATATACTCTCATGTGTGGTATTGTACAAAACCAACAAATATTTTATTAATCATCCAAAGCATATTTTGATATGTTACTTACTAAACCAAAAACATAGTTTAATATGTTATTTATCACATCCAAAGCATATTTTGATATGTTACTTATGAAACCAAAACATAGATTAATATGTTACTTACAAATCCAAAGTATACTCTTGATATGCTACTATAAGGTTATTCGTTTAACTTTACATTACTTACCATACATAAACATTTCTACAATTTGTTAAACATAGACATTCTATATTGGTGGTTTGGTTTGATTAAGTGATTAAGTAACGATGCGTGTGTAATATGATACAAACATGGTGGATACGCCGCTGGTACTTCCTATATATAAGTGTTTGTATGGTATTACATGTCGTAGCGTTATTTGAATCATTTCAGTTTGATACATAGAACATTTTATACAAACAACATACTTTTCACAAGACATTGATTTACAAACAACTTAACTTATACAAACTCATTTTTACATGGTTATTCATTTAACCTTACATTATTTATACATATCATCTGATCTTATTGTTTTTCAAATGGTTTACAAAACAAAGCAAATAACAAGGTTCATGACTAAACATTTTCTCAAACATAAGTCATGAAACCTATTTTCACAAAACCTATGTATCTCACCGGCATTTTTATGCTGACGTACCATATTTTCACATGTGTTTTTCAGGAGCTGTCGCATAAGATGATCAAGATACACATAGGCAGACTTGGGCTTTAGTGACAATAAAAGATGCAAGACTAGTTAATTATGTTGTATTTCCTTGTTTGTTAAGACATTGTAACACTTTTAATCAATAAAACGAAACTTTAATTCCCATGGTTGTGAAACATTAATTCTGTTGCAACACGCCCCGATGTTTCCGCCACGATTTGTATGTTCTACGTGGTCGGGGTGTGACAGCCAAGTTCGTATGAATGCGCTAGAGTGCAATCATGGTATGCTAATTTACAAGATTTAGTTCCTAAAGAACGAAATCCTCAAAGTCAGCATGTAGATGTAATCACACATAGTGTAATCACATTAGAGTTTGTAATTGGAAACTGACTAACAAGGATAAAGATAAACCTCTTGAAATTTACATTGTCATTACAAACATAGTTGGAATATGTACATTGTTTTCGAAAATAAACAGAAAATATAGAGGTTCAAATGATCATAACTGCTTGATCATTAGCTTGAGCCACATTAACGTTGAATACTCGTCCATTAGCATTGGCAAGCTTGGGGCAGTTTCACTTGAAATGATTTAAATCACCACAATTGAAACATGCTCGAGGGCGAGTTTGAGTAGGGGCTGCTCGGTTCTGGATACGACAGGTCACATCTAGATGTCCAAATAAACCACAGATTGTACACTGGCGACAAGGAGAATTTGACGCGTGATGATAGTTACAATGATTGCACCGAGGTTGCTTTCCACAATAAAATCCTTTAAAGGGTACTGAGTTTAGTGGAACAGGTGCAGGAATTGCAAAATTCTTTGAAGCCTTGCGCTTCTTAGAATTTTTAGAAGATTCGGCCTTTGTTTGTTTTGAATTCTCATTAGTAGTTTCGGTGTTTTGTTTCTTGTCTCCATTTCGAAATAGTTTACCTTTTCTAACCTGGGAGTCTGTTAAGATAGCGGCTAGTTCCTTAGCCTCCCTAAGCGTTGCAGGTTGGCTGCCAGTGAAAATGTCTTGGACAAGATCAGGTAGGCCATCAATGTATTTCTCAATGGCCCGATCCAATGGTGTGACCATAGTGGGGCAAAGTAGACTTAATTGTTCAAATCGCTCAGTGTAGGCACAATTTTCCCCACTATCTTGTTTTAGATAATAGAACTCGTTTTCAAGTGCCCTTATTTCGCTTCGTGGGCAAAATTCTTTCTTCATAAGATCCTTAAATTCCTCCCACGTCAGTGCCATTGCCATATCGGCACCTCGGTCTCTCATAATTCCATTCCACCAAGTGAGTGCTCTCCTTTGAAAGACACTCAAGGCGAAATCTACCTTGCGCTCATTGGGACACTGAACATGGCAGAATGTGCTTTCTATACTTTCAAACCATTGTAGGAGCGCAGTTGCTCATTCAGACCCAGAAAATTTTGATGGCTTAGATGAATTGAACATTTTGAAGTAACATTGAGCATTGTTATTATTGTTATTGTTATTTGCCTGGTTTATCTGAGTAATGAGGTTCGGAATCACAGCAATCATCTGCTGAACGATTATGGCTGCGAGGGCAGCATTCTTAGTTTGATCGCGTCTAGGAGGCATCTTGAAAGTATAGCTATAGTGAAAATCAAACAAGTTAGATTTACCAAATTGTTATGAGTTTGTAACATCATTGTATTGTGAAAACTTTGATCTAGTAAAATCTTGTTCATAGGTCTCGTTCTTGTACTTAGAATATATAGTGTTGTAGTTTTTGTTTTTGAAATAGGAATTGTTTGAGAAATAAACTTGTGTAGTATTTTTGGATGAGAGAATACAAACCAAGTTAATGGTTTGCATTATAAATGTTTTAATTTAAAATTTTAAAATAAAGAAACTTTGTCTTTGAAATTTTGAAAATTCTCATCCAAATGGTAAAAATTTGAATTTTTTGAAAGACAAGGGTAATGTTTCGAAAATAAAAATAGGATCTCATAGTGTCGTGAAATGAAATGAAATTTATTTCAACCGTCTTGAATCAAACATATCACCGAAGGTAATATGACGAAATAGTATTGTGAAAGGGAAGTTGTTTCGATTGTTGTGAATAGCAAACATATTACCGAGGGTAATATGAAAGAATAGTGTTACAAAGGTTGTTTAGAAATTGTTCGGCATAGTCAAAATGGATAGGTTTTTATAATGCTTCACGAAGACATGCTTTAGCCTATAAGTGGACACTCACCCTAAGAGTTCCCAGGTAAGAGTGTCTGGTCCGATAATGCGGATTTTTACGAACACTCTAGCCTTAGACAGAAAACTCGGGGTACAGGTATCCACCCTTCCAGATTGCATGTGTTCACATTATTAAAACCCAAGATTTCGATGAAAAACGTTTGAGAAATCTTTTGATAAAAGTTGTTTAAGATAAACATGTTTGCGAAATATTTTGACGAAAACGTTTGAGAAAACATTTTGAGAAATATTTCAATGAAAATGTTTTGAGAAAACATTTTGAGGAACACCTCAAGGCATGAAGCCTAAGGTTTAGGATAAATCATCTAGGGCTAGATGATTTGTAAACCATAGAGTAGGTATGGCACGAATAAGGATGAGGATTTAGGAAGGAGTGCCTAAGTCTACTCATGTTTGGGTCCTAGGAAGGTTATAGACTAGGTTTAAGGTATGCTAATAACCTAATTCCCTATAACCAGTGCTCTGAAACCAATCTGTAACACCCCAATCACGTACTACAACAACACGCGGCGGAAATATCGGGGAGTCACGTTACAAATTGCTCACAACTACTGGTACTAAATTGTTTCAATATTATTCACATCATTTTACAAACAGAGAATACATGAAATTTTCTTTTGATTAAAGAAGTCTAAGGTCCGGATGCAGTCCTATGCGTTGCATGCTTGAATAATTGAAAACCTGAAACATATGTGAAAATAAAGTCAGCATAAAAATGCCGGCGAATACATAGGTTTTGTTAGCAAAATAAATGGTAAAAGTTTGATATTGCAATATTTTGACAACTACAAGAGAGTTGTCGATTGAAAATGAATCTTGAAGCCAAAGAATGGCCAAAAATTTAGTATTGCAATACATAATCTTGATTGTGAAAACTCGTGGCAAATAGTTTTGTATATGGCAATATGATTATTACTATAGGAATCCGTTCGTGTAAAATAAATAAAATAATTTATTAACTTGAATTACAAGAACAAAAACAGAATTACAACTGAAAGTAAGTACAATTACAACTGAAAAATGGAAAAACAAAACAGAAAACACGAACAGAAAAAACTGTTCTTGGCTGAGGATCGTGTTAGACACGGGTCCCTTAAAACAAATTTCGTGTCTCCCAGGAGAACATGTTTGTTTCCAGGATACAACAGCCGCAAGCAGTTGCACTGCCGGTCTTTACTCCAACCCGAAGGTGTACCTTGATTGCTTGAGAGAAGAAGATAAATTCAGAGAACATTGTAAGTTGCTGTGTAAATTCGGTGTATTTGATTCTGCAGCTGAAGCCTCTATTTATACTACAGATGAAGGTCGAAACTGAAAAACGAATTTAATGGGAGAATTAAACTACATTAAACGTCTTCAATGCATCTTAATTCGTCATTAAATTCTCAGTCAAACGCATTAACTACGTCAGTTTCGAATGCTGAATGTAACTGAACTGACACTAACAGCAGCTGGAAGCTTCTGCGCGCGTGGAGGTCTGCAACCTCATGCGCGGTGCGTCCATTTGGCTCACTGCCATGCGCGCGTACGCCCCACTGGCTCAATCCCATGCGCACCTATGCGCGCGCACCACGTCACCTGTAAGCCTCTACGAGCACGCCACACAGTCGCGCCGTTTTGGCTCACTTGGTGCGCCGCGCACGACACCTCAGAGCCCATGCTCCATGCGCGAGAACGCGCCACCATGCCACGTGTACTCGCGCGCGGATGCGCATGACTGCCACGTCATGCACCACCCCGCGCGGACCCATCTGGGTCACATGCCTGCTTGCCACGTCTCTAGCCACTTGGTCCTTGCAGCCCCTGTGCTCCACCACACGCATGTGGTCAAAAACACAAAGGCGGCTCTCAAGCGGCTCACGACGATGCGAAGTGCAAAGTGCGCCATCAAAGCGCCATTGCGCCTCATCGCCCACGCCACGCGCGCGCGCGTGTGCGAGTGCGAGTGCGAGTTAGGGTGCTCCGCACCCTTCGCGAGTACACTTAGTGAGTGCTTCCATGAAACAATAAGGATGGAGAGTTCCCACTTAAATACCCCTTTAAGTTTCATCCCTCCTCCTATGTGGGACAAGGTGCTACTTTCCCACTTATTTCAGCATTCAAGTTTCAAACACCAAATTTTGAGCATCGATATCTCATTCATCTTAGCTCCGTTTTGGACGTGGTTTAGTTCGTTGCGAAGCTCTTCCGACATAGAACACAAACCCACAAATAAATATATAAAAACCGCTCATTTTATTATATTTATTTCTAGTCCAAAATAGGAAAAATCATTTTCCTATATTTGTGAAAAATGTTATTTCCACAAATTTCCAACAATCCCCCACATGAATAGAAATCGATCTATCAAGTTTCAACGATACACGTTCAACAGTTGAGTATTGCAAGATAGGTAGGTGTAACCTTTGAACCTCCTTTTGTGAAGCATACTTAGCCTCCTAGGGTCTTGTAGACGCAGTGTCTTTGAACAATCCCCCATTTATGTAGGCGACAATATACATTCACACAATACTCTCCCTAGTCGAATCAAGTCCTCATGGTTGTGTCTGTTCATGGTCATGGAACACGTTCCTGGTTCTGCGAGAGCTCTAGGATTTGCGCCTCCCCACAAATCCATTCGAAGCGACCCCACTTCTCTCTAACATAGGTGATTCCTCTGAATCATTAAAAGCATCATGGTTAATTTGGATTTCCTCAAAATCCTTAACCTCAACATGCTTAACCTTTCTTTCATGTCACTGATTGGAATGGACTAGGAAGTATACAACTCCCTTTATTGATTTTGGGGCACCCCCCACAGTGACTCCCTTTGGGTTTATGATTAAGTTTGCCTATTGAACCCAGATCTTGGGATCTCCAGTCAACTAGGTTAGGTTTCCCTCATATTCCCTTCATCTATGGGCTTTAGTCCCATTCCTCTTGACAACCTATACACCTTATCTGTGCTTAAGCCTTTTGTTAACGGGTCCGCAATATTCTCATTTGACCTCACATAGTCAACTGAGATAACACCCGTTGAGATAAGTTGTCGTACCGTGTTGTGTCTACGTCGAATGTGCCTTGATCTGCCATTGTACATCATGTTTTGTGCTCTAGCAAGAGCAGACTGATTGTCACAATGTATGCAGATCGCCGTCAATGGCTTTGGCCATCTTGGAATATCTTCCACAAATTGACGTAGCCACTCCGCCTCTTCCCCGCTTTTATCTAAAGCGATGAATTCGGATTCCATCGTGGATCTCGCTATAACCGTTTGCTTGGAAGACTTCCAAGCTATAGCTGTGCCAGCAAGTGTAAACACGTAACCACTTGTTGATCTGTGATCCTTTATATCCGATATCCAGTTAGCGTCAGTGTATCCTTCGATCACTGCTGGATCACGGGTATAATGCAATCCATAGTCTATTGTGTATCTTATGTATCTAAGCACCCTCGTGATAGCTTTCCAATGATCCTCGCTCGGATTACTGGTGTATCTACTTAGCCTGCTCACAGCATATGCTAAGTCGGGTCTAGTACATGTCATTAGATACATTTGACTACCAATGATCCTTGAGTACTCTAACTTAGAAACACTCTCGCCTCTATTCTTCCTTAGGCGTTGGGTATTATCAATTGGAGATCGAGCTATACTCGTATCATCCGAATTGAATTTCCTAAGGATCTTGTCCACGTAGTGAGATTGACTTAACACAAGACCATTTTGGGTTCTAGTGATTTTTACTCCAAGAATCACATCCGCGAGACCCATGTCTTTCATGTCAAACCTCGCTTTCAACATGTCTTTTGTTGAGTTGATCATCTTATCATCACTCCCAATGATAAGCATATCATCTACATAAAGACATAGAATCACATAACCTCTTGGTGTGTCTTTAAAATAAACACACTTGTCGCACTCATTTATTTTGAAACCATTGTCAATCATGACATGATCAAACTTTTGGTGCCATTGTTTTGGAGCTTGCTTCAAGCCATACAAAGACTTGACCAATTTACATACTTTACCCTTGTTTCCAGGGGCGGAAAAACCCTCAGGTTGTTCCATGTAAATTTCTTCTTCTAAATCGCCATTTAGAAATGCGGTCTTTACATCCATTTGGTGAACTTCCAAATTTCTTAGAGCCGCAATTGCAAGAACCAATCGTATAGAGGTTATTCGCGTTACAGGCGAGTAAGTATCAAAGTAGTCTAGACCCTCCTTTTGTCTAAATCCCTTGATTACTAACCTTGCCTTGTATTTATCAATACTTCCGTCAGCTTTCATCTTCCTTTTGAATATCAAACGATATCCAAGGGGTTTACAACCAGGTGGAAGATCTACTAACTCCCAAGTATGATTTTGCAATATAGAATCAATTTCATTCTTAATTGCTTCTTGCCATTGAGGTCCTTTCGCGGAGGTAACCACTTCGCGGTAGGTATTGGGCTCACCCTCAACCATATAGATCATGAAGTATGGACCAAAGGATTTTTCAACCCTTTGTCATTTACTTCGTCTAAGCTCACCCTCCTCGACCTCAGGTCGTTCATGTCTTTCATCTATCCTCGTAGATGAACTTGGTCCTGTTTCATCTAACCATGTAGATGAACTTGGACCTGCTTCATCAACCGCTCTTGATGAAGGTGCATGTGTTTGTCCTAACATAGGAAACATATTCTCAAAATATGAGACGACATTAGGATTTGCCTCTATGATAGTGTGTTTGTGTACATCGGGATTCTTGGACTCATGTACAAGAAAACGATGCGCACTACTTTGATGTGCATATCCAATGAAAATGCAATCAACAGTTTTGGGTCCTATCCTAAGAGCCTTAGGAGGTGGTACAATCACCTTAGCTAGGCACCCCCACACTTTCAAGTATTTGTATGAAGGCTTCCTTTTTCTCCATAGCTCATATGGAGTTTCGTCCCTATTTTTCAAAGGTATCTTGTTCAAAAGATAGTTTGCTGAGAGAATGACGTCCCCCAACATTTCTCGGTTCACTCCCGAGCTTATCAACATGGCGTTCATCATCTCTTTCAATGTGCGGTTCTTACGTTCCGCAACGCCATTTGATTGTGGAGAATAAGGTGGTGTACACTCATGTACAATGCCACTTTTTGTGCATAAATCCGCAAAAGGTGCAACATATTGACCTCCTCGATCGCTTCTCAAAGCTTTTATCTTCTTTTTAAGTTGATTCTCAACTTCATTTTTGTACAAGATAAACTTCTCTATTGCTTCGTCTTTACTCTTAAGTAAATACACGTAGCAATATTTCGTACAATCATCAATAAACGTGATGAAGTACTTATTTCCTCCACGCGTGGGAACCGCTTTTAAATCACACACATCGGTATGAATTAAATCAAGGGGTTCGGTTATTCGTTCAACCGATTTAAACGATGATCTCGTAAGTTTGGATTCAACACATGTCTCGCATTTGTGATTGGACTCGATATGGAATGTTGGTATCAAGTTTAATTTAATTAAACGTCGTAATGAATTAAAATTTACATGTCCTAGTCTACCATGCCAAACATTAGATGACTCAACCATGTAAGTAGAAGTAGAAGTTTCATTCATACTTTTGTTTTGGTTTACAACCATTACATTCATTTTAAACATACCATTAAGGGCATAGCCCTTTCCAACAAACATTCCACGTCTAGACAAGACAAAATTGTCCGATTCAAACACTAGACGAAATCCAAACTTGTTGAGCATCCATCCCGACACAAGATTCTTCCGTATCTCTGGGACATAAAGCACATTTGTCAAGGTAAGCTCCTTGCCCGAAGTCATCTTCAAGACGACCGTGCCTTCCCCCTTGATGCTTGCGGTAGCTTTATTTCCCATATAAAGCTTTTCTTCACCCGAAGCTTCCTTGAATGTAGAAAAAAGAGCCTTGTCTCCACAAACATGGAGGGTTGCACCCGTGTCAACGAACCATCCTTTTGGGTTTTCACCCATTGCGTTGACTTCTTCAATCATAGCCGCTTCCTCGGTTATCATTGCGATTAGAGGCATATCATCCTCATCAACCATGTGCGCACGCTCATGCTTAGGTTTCTTGCATTGGTTAGCACGGTGCCCCGTCTCGTTACAGTTGTAACAAGTACCTTGGAAAGGCGCAGGCTTCTTTTTCACAGCACCCTTTTTCGGTCCAAGGTTGTTAACCTTTGCTTTCCCTTTGTTGTCCTTTTTACCCTTGCCTTTCTTGCCCTTTGAGGACTCCCCAACTTCCACCATGTTTGCCTTAGCCGAAGCTTGCAAAATGGTGCCTTTTTGGGCCACCCTGTTGTCCTCTTCTATACGAAGACGGACGACAAGTTCCTCAATTGTCATTTCCTTCCGCTTGTGTTTAAGATAATTCTTAAAATCCAACCAAGCAGGAGGTAATTTCTCTATCATGGCTGCAACTTGAAACGTCTCGCTGAGTACCATACCCTCAGCGTGGATGTCATGAAGTATAATCTGTAACTCTTGGACTTGGTTCATAACAGTCTTGTTATCAACCATTTTGAAGTCCAAGAAACGGGCGACAACAAATTTCTTTGTTCCCGCATCCTCCGTTTTGTACTTTTTATCCAAGGACTCCCATAATTCTTTGGAAGTCTTGATATTATAGTACACATTATACAAGGCATCCGAGAGACCGTTGAGAACATAGCCTCGACATATAAAGTCCGAGTGCTTCCACGCCTCTACCGCGCTCAGAGCCTGAGCATCGGTCTCCCCTTCCGCAGGTTGGGGAGCGGTCTCCGTTAAGAACCTCGCAAGGTTCATGGTGGTCAAGTAGAAGAACATCTTCTGTTGCCACCGCTTGAAGTGGAGACCCGAGAACTTCTCAGGTCTTTCAGCATGATATGCCACTGTGGACGCTCCCACAGTGTTGGCAGGGGTAACGACAACAACGTTGACGTTGGTATTTTCAGTCGACATTCTGAAAAATTCCACAAAACCAAGTTAATAAAGATGTTAGAATAATAAATGTGCTGATTTATTATTTTACTAACAAAATCGATGAGAAACAAAATGAGCCTCGTAGCTTCTAAGTCCAACTTTGAAGACTACAGCAGGAGATTTTCGGAACTCAGCGACAGAAAGGAGTAGAAACAGAGATCTGTTTTGACAAAGGCACAACTTTGAATCAAAACAGAGAAAAAACCTTTTAAAACACAACCTGCTATGAGAGGAAAAAAAATTATAATTCACAGCAGAGAAGTTTGTGATTCTACACGAACGGTGTTTTAAAATTTGTTTTAAGATTGTAGGAATCCGTTCGTGTAAAATAAATAAAATAATTTATTAACTTGAATTACAAGAACAAAAACAGAATTACAACTGAAAGTAAGTACAATTACAACTGAAAAAGGGAAAAACAAACCAGAAAACACGAACAGAAAAAACTGTTCTTGGCTGAGGATCGTGTTAGACACGGGTCCCTTAAAACAAATTTCATGTCTCCCAGGAGAACACGTTTGTTTCCAGGATACAACAGCCGCAAGCAGTTGCACTGCCGGTCTTGACTCCAACCCGAAGGTGTACCTTGATTGCTTGAGAGAAGAAGATAAATTCAGAGAAGATTGTAAGTTGCTGTGTAAATTCGGTGTATTTGATTCTACAGCTGAAGCCTCTATTTATACTGCAGATGAATGTCGAAACTGAAAAACGAATTTAATGGGAGAATTAAACTGCATTAAACGTCTTCAATGCATCTTAATTCGTCATTAAATTCTCAGTCAAACGCATTAACCACGTCAGTTTCGAATGCTGAATGTAACTGCACTAACACTAACTACAGCTGGAAGCTTCTGCGTGCGCGCAGGTCTGCAACCTCATGCGCGGTGCGTCCATTTGGCTCACTGCCATGCGCGCGTGCACCCCACTGGCTCAATCCCATGCGCACCTATGCGCGCGTGCCACGTCACTTGTAAGCCTCTACGAGCACGCCACACAGTCGCGCCGTTTTGGCTCACTTGGTGCGCCGCGCACGACACCTCAGTGCCCATGCTCCATGCGCGAGAACGCGCCACCATGCCACGTGTACTCGCACGCGGATGCGCATGACTGCCACGTCAAGCACCACCCCGCGCGGACCCATTTGGGTCACATGCCTGCTTGCCACGTCTCTAGCCACTTGGTCCTTGCAGCCCCTGTGCTCCACCACACGCATGTGGTCAAAAATACAAAGGCGGCTCGTGGCGATGCGAGTGTGCGAAGTGCAAAGTGCGCCATCAAAGCGCCACATTGCGCCTCATCGCCCACACCACGCGCGCGCGCGTGTGCGAGTGCGAGTTAGGGTGCTCCGCACCCTTCGCGAGTACACTTAGTGAGTGCTTCCATGAAACAATAAGGATGGAGAGTTCCCACTTAAATACCCCTTTAAGTTTCATCCCTCCTCCTATGTGCGACAAGGTGCTACTTTCCCACTTATTTCAGCATTCAAGTTTCAAACACCAAACTTTGAGCATCGATATCTCATTCATCTTAGCTCCGTTTTGGACGTGGTTTAGTTCGTTGCGAAGCTCTTCGGACATAGAACAAAAACCCACAAATAAATATATAAAACCCGCTCATTTTATTATATTTATTTCTAGTCCAAAATAGGAAAAATCATTTTCCTATATTTGTGAAAAATGTTATTTCCACATATTTCCAACAATTACTAAGTCATTTTTATGCCATTTGAATTTGCATATCGTAGTCTCGTTTAAATCATTGTAAAACTCGTTAATATGTTATTAGAAATTCTATCAAGGATTAATAATAACTGTTTTGAAATAAATCAAAACTTGTGTGAGTATTATTTAAATCAAGTCAATGATTCATAATAATACTTTAGATATCCATCTAGAATCTAACATATAAAGATATGGGAGATTCTGCAAGGATTTGGATAATAGAACATTGGATCAATTGTACACAAATTCCTAAAGTGATTTGGACAACGCTGCAAGAATAATAAATTAAGAACACTTATATATAGGAAGTACCACCGGCGTATCCACAATGTTCTTATTTTATTATACCCGTTTCATTATCTAAATCACAACTACCACATAAACACATAAATCATCAAATTGTACCAACTCGTAAACACGCATTAAAGCACACAATGAGTCCAATCAAGGACTCCAATATTAGTACTTTAAACATCCTACAAGAATCAAACTATGAAGATAGATAGATAGATACTATAAGGATTCGGTTTTTGTTACATCGTCTACTCACATACGCATTAAAGCACACAATGAATCCTATCAAGGACTCCAATATTAGTACTCTAAACATTCTACAAGAATCAATCTATGAAGATAGATAGATGCTATAAGGATTCGGTTTCTGTTACATTGAATCATTGAATCAAAACAATCCTAAATCCTAATGGTGATTCGGGACAACGCTACGAAGGGTAATACAATAAGCACACTTATATATAGGAATTACTAGCGGCGTATCCACCATGTGCTTATTGTATTATCTAGTTTCGTTATCTAAATCACCAACAATCTACACATAAACCAACCATCGTTCTGTAAAGTACTTCTTAAAGATCTCACTATGAAGATAGGAAGATCTAAGACTGTACTTCAAATATCCTATACAAATCTAACTATGAAGATAGATAGATCTTTAAGGATTTGAATAACATCGTATTTGCATAATCGGAATAATACACATAAAAGCACTTGGTAAACACATATATGCCATACATTTGAAAAACAAATCGGTTACACATATGAATCACCCCAAAACATTTGAAAACGGTAAAAGAAGGGAACTATGTACTCTCCTGGGATTGCGTGGAGGTCTTGTTCAAAAGATATAACAAAGCTCAAAGGATCAAAAGTTCAAGTGTCGAAGTGGTTCCTAGTGTAACGGATACTATGTTAGTGAATCGATACCTAAATCGGAAGATCGGTTAGAATGAGATCTCATAAACCAAATGAGTATTGGAACTCATGTGATATGGTTTAACAAAGCCTATATTCTAAATCGGAACTTATCCTAAGTGCTTACGACCCGTTAAGGTAGTCTAGGCTACTTTAACGCATCGTTCGCACGAATGCGCGTTCGATACGCCTAACTAGTCCTATGACAAGTATTATATGCCTTAACATATCTAATTATGTTATATAATCAGTTTAGATGTCAAAACATGTG
Source organism: Helianthus tuberosus (assembly GCA_030545235.1). Taxonomy (NCBI): domain Eukaryota; kingdom Viridiplantae; phylum Streptophyta; class Magnoliopsida; order Asterales; family Asteraceae; genus Helianthus; species Helianthus tuberosus. The sequence goes on from JARYGA010040080.1 coordinate 16,073, forward strand.
TTACATATGCTTAAAATGAAATTATGCGCAAAAGGGCATTTTGGTCATTTTCCTAAGGCATATAAACTACCTATCATGCAACTAACTAAACGAAGTGACCATAAGGTATAACCTCGGAAGGTTATTCCCTATACAACTATGGTCACAAAATATGTTTGGTCAGATCCTAACGATCGACCAAACGGGTCGGGTTCGAGAGTCTAAGCGGTTGTCAAGACCGCTTGACTTACGACCCTATACGAGCACTAGACTAAAAGTGACGAGTTAAACATGTTAAAACATGTTTAACTAAGTTAGAAAACAGGTTAGATATCAAAACAAAGTGTTTTGATACCCGAAAATAACTTCGATGCAAAATACGCAAAAACACGTATTTTGACCGAAACTTTGACTCGTCACTTCGACTAATCGACGTGGTAATCAGTAGGTATAGTCACATGGGACTATAACCATCGTGATTACGCTCACGTTGCAAAGTTCAAACGAACTTTGTGTTGACCATAAATTGGTCAAAGAAGAAAGTCAAATACTGTTTGACTTTCATGCTTGAAATATATGAACAAGCATGAAGGAAACTTACAAAAGTCCAAGCCTTGAAGATTTGAACTCAAATTACTCAGGTATGAAGCTTGAGAGCTTCAACTTAGAGCAAAAATGAGAACAAATGTGCAAGTGAAAGTGATGAAGATGGTGGGTTTATATAGATTTTCCAAAACCGTTAGGATCATTTCTCAAAAATTGAGCTTCGATCTGGACCATCCAAGTGTTACCCACTGATTTACAATGCTATGGGTGCCCAAAACCAGCATACGGTATTGAGAAAGTTACATAAAAGACCCTGGAAATCAAGATGGTTGTCAAAAATGGAGTTTCTGCCCAGGTTGAGCCATCGCGTGCCACCACAGCAAAGCCCCTAGGCTGTGGCACAATGCCACCACCTCCCATAGCAAGCAAGTTTCAAAAATTGTCAGGTTTGGTCCCTGCAGCATGTTTAAGCCATTTTCAACGCGTTTAAACCCCGTTAACCCATTTTTAAAGCTCAATAAAGAAGTTTAAGTATAGGGGACTTGAAACATGCTTGAGAATATCTCGGATGTCGGTTCATTTGGTCGTACGGTTGCGTTGTTCGGTTAATTACAACGAAACACGAACGGACGCAAAAAACGATCCAAATTACGCGACGAATGGTATTTTTGCATTCCAATCACTAAAATAAAATATTTTAATGATTACAAAAATTTTTGGATGTCCGGATATGTTTAGAACGTAAGATATGCGCGTAAATGCAAACTTATGCACTTTTGACGCTTTTAGTCCCTGTTTGACCAAATAAGTTTATTTTCTCATACCGAACCCCTCAAAGCCTATTTCTAAGCTATGTAAAGGATATTTATGGTATGTTTAACTTATGATCATATTTCTTAAGGTACGTTATAGTACGAATCAGAAGACTTTCACAGTTTGACGCAAATAGTCCCTGTGATCGAATAAACTTGTTTTTGACACACCAAAGCCTTCAAAACTTATTTCTAAGTTATATAAAAGTTATTTAAGGTATGTTAAGCCTATGTCACTATTCTAGAGTGTTTGTCTCATTAACTGATTACGTTTACGTATCAGTTTGCGTATAACTTTCCAGAAAGCGATTTAAAGCTTGAATTTGAACTTAAAATCAAAACGTGAAATTGTCAAACATAAAAAAGCAAACATTGAGACCAAAAATACATTGTTTCTTTGATAAAAGATATTGTCCTACATCGAGTGGTATTTACGGAGCACAAGTGTCACAGTTATTATTAAAATGTGGCGGTACAACAGGTTTCTTATAGTAAGATTTATCTTTTTTCAAAGTTCAAAAACCTTTTCGAACTCTTTAAACCCTCAATTTCAGAAACATCGATTTTAACCAATTTGAACACTTGTTTCAGCTTGTCAACATTCACGTTCTCAAGTGAAAATTCAATATCCGAATACAACTTATCAGAACCCGACATCTTGTAAATCACAAGAGTAGGTTCGTCATTTGAGTTGTTTTGGGATTTTGATTTCGGAATATAATTGTTGAGAAAACATTCTTCATCTTCAATCGAATCGCTGTCTGATTTTAAAACGTTTTCAACCACATTTTTTACGACTTCAGACTGAATACTATCATCATCAGATGATGAAGTGAATGTGACATCAATTGTTTCTGGCAACTTCTCAATGTCTGATTTTTCACTTGTTTCAGCAATCTTATCCAACCCGGATTGTTTCTTTGAAAAATTATTCATCACAGGCGGTGGAACTTGATGATAACCCACCCCCGTTCCATCCGAGTATATATCTTCACCTGCTTTATTCTTCCCGATTGGTTTGGGAACTATGTGTTGAAGAACAAAGCTAGCGGAGCTATAACTGTTCAATTTCAAATTAATTCTTTCATTTTCTATCTTAGCTTCCTGGAACTGAAGCTTAAGACTTGCAATCTCATCTAATTACTGGCTGATTTGTCTTTTTTTTGCCTGAAGAACTCCAGACAATTGAAAATTCTCTTTAGAGGTTATCGCATTTCGCTCATCAGAATCTTTAACAGTGCTTTTTAACTTTTCAAAATTTTCAGAAATGTTTCTGTTTTCATGAATTAACTTCTCATTTTCTTTCTTAACACGTTCAACATCAGTTTTATCTTTTTCAATCTTTTCTGTTAATTCTTTGATTCTCTCGTTTGAAATTCTAAGAAGTTTGTCACGATTTAGAAAACCTTCTTCAGTTGTTTTGACTTTCTCAACCAGTTCTTCGGTCTTTTTCATTGTGAGATACGCATTCGTGCTGCAAACTTTGCATTGTTTCGTGCAATTTTTGCAATCGCTTTCTATTTTAACCCCATCAGTCTTACCTGATTCATTATTTGAACCATTTTTACTGACCTTGTTTGCTGACTCAGATGCAGATTTGGAATCTACCTCTAATTCCTTTGCCATAAGCACTTTGTCTGCCATCTTTGTCAGGTTTTCCGCGGTCATTTCTTTAGTTGTGTCGATTATCCCATCATCGACTTTCCTTGACTTTAACTCTTCCTCTTCAGCTTTCTTTGCTACATCTCTCTCTCTGTTCATCTTCTTGCTTCAAGGATTCAATGAGAGTTTCAACTATGAGTGTTGATGGTTCAGCAATTATGTTTCCTTTCGGATCCAAATAGCACTCACGATCAGGATCCCATCTGTTTGCCTTTTTGTCTTCTTTCCAAGTTCGATAGTTTCTTTCTTTCATAGTTTGAGCTATCAACTTTCGATAAGTGTATTTCTGCTCTTCAGTTCGTGTGTCTTTGTAAGGTTCAGTTTTCGCCATGAATGCAAAACCTACAACATCATTTTCTGGTAAAAATTCACTCCAGTCGAAGCCTTCGTCATCATGAATTACCGCTAAGGCTCTTGACTTCTCCTTAGGAATCTCTTCGATTTGTTTCATTCTTGGCGGCTCTTCCCGATTGCGATGATAAACAGCCTTTTTATAGTAGTCTTCATGAAACGGGTTTGCTGTTTCATCTGCTGCTGCGTTCCTGCATTCCCTCTTGAAGTGCCCCTTCTGTTTGCACTTAAAGCAAGTCACCTTTGACTTATCAAATCCCATCTTCGTTGAAGGCCCAGCAATCAAATTTCTTCCTGATATCTCCATAAACCTTTGCGCTCTTAGAATTACGCTAGCGATGCACCAGCGTATGTCAATTAACTCCATCTTTTCAGGATCAGTCTGATCATAATCTTCTTTCGTCAGATTTGTATTCCTGATTTTCCCAGTGACCAAGCTTTCATAAGATTCCAGGATTGAAGCAAGAAACACCATTTGTTGTTTAGCAGTTTCTTCATTAAAGTTTTGCGCATTGTTCAAGTTCACAGCTATATTGCACTGAAAGACGTTTTTAGGAACAGTTTGTTGTTGTTGGCTTAGAGCGGATGAAGAAGAACCTCCATGATAACCACTGCTGGGTCCTGAACTGCTGCTTTATCTTTCTTGAGTAACTGTGTTCGAGCTCTCAGCTGAAAATGCGGTTTTTGGTGAAGAGGTCTTAGGAATCATACTACCTCTGTAGTAAAGATCGACGTTTTGTTGGTACGGGGTGTTGTTGACTTTATTCATATTCTTGATTTGTAACTCGTGACTCTCAAACCTTTCTATCAACCAATAAACGGTCATGTCGGACATTTTCATGGTGTTCTTCAGAACCAACCCATAATATTGCCAATCCTTTTCTTCAGGTAAAGATTCAAACAGTTTCTCGACCATCTCTTCTTCAGTCACGGTGATACCATGTCTAGCAAGTTCTATCTTCAAGTGACAGAACCTTTCAACCATCTTTAGGACATTCTCATTTTTCATGCACGTAAACAAGTCAAACTCTTTCTTCAGTAGACGTTTCTTGTACTTCACAATCTCTGCCCCTCTGATACACTTTTTCTCTAACTTGGCCCACAAATCTTTTGAGTTTTCATAACTAATCAATGAAATGATATCATCTCTAACAGACTGATGTAACAGTGCAATGCATTTCTGTTTAGCAACAAACGCCTCTTGTTCAGTATCATTCAGATTTTCATAATCTTTCCTTCCGATATCATAACCGTTTCTCAGACACTTCCAGCTCTGATAAGCAAACGCTTTCAACCAATCCTCAAATCTGCTTGACCATCTGTTGTAGTATTCTATTGCCATAAGTTTCGGCGGGTTGTTGTAAGTACCATAGGCGTTGTCGACACTGAGTGAATCAGCGATCGCCTTCTTTGGATTTTGATTGATACTGTTGGAAGTATCTGTTGATGTTTCTCCGGTATGGTATGCAAACACATCACTGAACGGATTCAGGAATTCGTCTCCCATTTTTGAAAACACCTGAAAGATATTCAAACACTTAGAAAAATTTTCACAATTTTCAAAATTCTCAAACTGATGCACTTGGATTGGATGGTGATCCGGTCGAGTGGTGATCCGATTGTCACACCCTGGCTTTGCGGAAGCGTGGTTAATTTTGGTGTGACTTCTTAATACCATAGCTTAACCATAACAAAGCTATATGAAATAAAATCATGCAAGATCATCCATTTGATTAAGTTTTAAAAACCAGAGTAACATACCATTGTCTTAGAGACTTACAACATCATAACATAAAACATTGTCTTGAAAAACATAAACTGTAACATGAGACAAGCGCAGTTTAAGAGTTGTGACTTGTCCAGGAAAGAGTCACATTTCCTAAACTGGGATGACCTTGGAACCCTTATGCAGCGGGAAAACATAACATACCGTGCCAGATCTTTAATTTCCTGAAATACATGTAAGTTGAAAAATCAACAATAATGTTGAGCGAGTTCATGTGTAAGTGAGTATGTAAAACACTTGTAAGTATAAAAGTTCCCTGGTATGTAGCAGTGTAAGGAAAAAGAGATCACCAATGGTTTGCAAGGCCATTAGTATGTGTGAAGTGTAAGTAGGAAGACTCAACCTAGCAGATTTCGCGTCGGGTACAAAGTCACTCCAAGGTCCGTTCTGTTGGGCCTCTTAGAGGTCCGTTCTGTTGGGCCTAGAGTTGGGCTCGCTACACCCAGATAGATCTACCGCTTACGTCCCTCGGTGTTTCTGCCTACCCACTCACATGATCTAAGTAGTAAACCTCCTTACGTTAACCATACCGTGTATAAAGTACTTGTAATCAAAGTAACATGTATTTCACCCCCGCAGTTAAGAAAACTGAAAACAGTTAGAGAAAAGGGGGACATGAACTCACAGTGAAGCGTCTCTACCAAGTATCTCCTGCTCACGCAGCTGTGCGACGACCTACAGGTGCTAATTTCTATTAGACGGACGGCCGTGCCTTAGCTTTATAGTTTAAGTCTTTGGGAAATAGTTAGACAACTATTTCGTGTTTACATTCTGTATATACTTGGTAGTTAATCTCCTTCCCAAGGATGGGGGATTCAATACATGTGCGTTCAAATGATATCATTAAGTCTCACTTAATATATACATATTTCCAATTCCAAAATATAAGTATTTTTCTCAAAAATATTATATTTTCATTTCACATAATTTTTCTCCAATAATACGTTGTTAAAATACGCGTTCATAAATATTTCCGTAAGTGCGTATGTTACGTTTTAACAATCGAGTGGTAATATAATTACCGGTGTAACTTATATATTTATGGTGAAAGCGTTCGTATTATTTTGGATTCGTTAACGTTCGTAAATATTATTTTTACTCTAAAAATAATATTTATGTATTTCACAAAATAATCATAAACAGTGTGTGAAAAATATATATATTTATCACGTTAAATTTTGTGAAAATCCCACCTCCGAATATTTAGTAAATAAAGTCATGGCGAAATTTATGTTTCGAAAACATGTCAAAAATAATTCTAACACTTGTAGTGCAAATAGTTCTAAGTGTTAGGTTTTTAGAAAAATTTCGCCAGAGTTTCCTCTGTAACTGGAGGTGGCCACGCTTTCAAGCGTATCATTTTCTTTAACAAATCAACTCAACAATTTTCTTTATTTGATCAGAACAACTTTTATCACAACAACAAATCAACATATGTGTAAATTGCCAAAAATTACATGAACTTGTAGTTTTCCCAAAACTGTGGTGTACATCCCCTTAAATTTAGTAGATCTTCATATAAGGTAATTTGATCTTGTAAAAACCTCGTTTTTAGAGAAAATCCATCTTTACAACTTCCCGTCATCTTTTACAAAAACCGTTATTTTGTCGGATCTTTTTATTTCACAAGTGTTTACACACTTGTGGTCTATAAAAATCATGCTTGTTAGTATAAAATCCATCTTTTAAAATACATGATTTCTTTGATACGTGGTTCTTTGAAAATACCACTTGCAGATGTGTAGATCTGCTAGTTTTAAACATAACTTTAATAGGTAAAACTCTTTTACACAAGTTCATGATTCGCGTGTGGTAGAGTTTCACCTTTTAACCCTTGTATTATTCAAAACAAGCTTATGTTAAGATCCATGATCTTACCAAACCGGGTTAAACGATGATCCGAGCTACCACATCATAGATCGGGCCTATATGAACACAACTTTCAATTACTACAACATTTACACAACTTATGTGCTATTAACCACCATTTTTAGTGTTTTTAGTAAACTTTAAAGCATCAACTTGCATGTTAACGAGTTTTAACCGATACAAATCCTTTTAACCACTTTAGATTAGTTCAAGAAGGTGTTTTAAGCATTATACCTCTAGCTCGAGGCTAGGGAAGAATCTACGCGCAAAAGAGGTGGATAAAAGCTAGATAACGAGGTCCTTCACGTTCCGCTTGCACCAAGCTTCCTAATACGAGACCCTTGATGCTTGTATGATGATGGAATGTGAAGATCAAAATCGAAGGATGGATGGTTGTGGATGTGTGTGTTCGGCCGAGAGCCAAAGAGAGGGAAAAGAGAGAGAGTTTGGTGAGTTGTGTGATGCTGATTATCTTGTGTAATTAGAGGAACTTATAGACTAAGATCAAGAGTATTAACCAATGGGTTTTGTGCCCCCTAGATATTATGCATACAAGATCTAGTGAATCAACATGGTACAAGAGTGGGGTCACTTGGTGACCGATTCGGTTTGGGGGGGGGGGGTCCTTGGTTCGATTTTAACTAGCCACTAAGTATATAGTTAGTTTAAACCAAGTTAGTTAAGTGTTTAACTTAGTTGCTAAAGTGTAGTGTGTTACAACGGGTGTAAGGGTAATCAGGGACCCTAACTAGCTCAGAAAAAGATAAATAGTGAAAATAACAATATTTTCATGTTCCGGGTATAGTCCGGTTGTTCGGTTGGATAGTAATCCGTTAAAGTGTTAATCAAAGCTTTAAAGTGTCGTTATTACTCTCTTTAGTGACACAGCTTATTTCCGACACTTTGGAAAGTGTCTAGTAATACTTTTCTCATGTTTTGGCACTTTACTAGTTAGCTAGAAGCCGGATTGTTATGTAAAGTGCTGAGTTTTGTGCTTAGAGTACATTTTAGGCACATCCAGTCATTGTGACTTATTCCTAGAGACGCAGTTCCACAACCCTTATATCCCTACACTCACCACTTAGTGTAGCAAAATATTTCAGGCTCTTACAGGCCTTAGAGGCAGTGTTTGCCTGATGCTGGCTTTATCAGCATGTTCAATAGGTTATCCGTTATTGTGCTACTGTGCTTTTTGTGCATCATGTTTGTCACTAAGGTTCAGTATGTAAGTATTGTAGTGACGACAAGTAAAGTATGATGCAAGTAAGTACATGTATCAGATATCAAGTAGCAGTTCATCAGCTAGTTCAAACAAGCACAGTAATTAAGCAGTAATTAATCAATAATTAAGTCGTACGGATACCTGGTTTAGTGCGGGTTGTCACATTCTCCCCCCGTTAAATAAATTTCGTCCCGAAATTTAAGTTCTGCTTGTAGATGCAGGGTTCTTAGGAAAAAGGTGGGGGTATTTCTTTTTCATCCGGTCCTCACGCTCCCAGGTGAACTCAGGACCATGTCTGGCATTCCAACGAACTTTGACGAGTTTGACACTGCTCCGGCGGGTCTTGTTAACTTTCCAATCCGTAACCTCGACCGGTTCTTCAACGAAGTGGAGCGTGTCGTCAACATGAATCTCGTCGGTGGGAATGGCAACGGTGACTTGAGTTGGACTTTTCTTTAGATTGGATACATGAAATGTATCGTGAACACCATTCAGTTCAGCAGGTAGGTCCAACTTGTATGCTACTAGTCCTATTCTTTCCAGAATTCTGAAGGGACCAATGTAGCGCGGATTTAACTTCCCACGCTTCCCAAAGCGTGCCACACCCTTCCAGGGTGAAACTTTCAATAACACCATTTCTCCAACTTGGAAATCCACATGTTTTCGGTTTGGATCCGCATAGGCCTTCTGTCTGTGGCGAGCTGCTTCGATGCGTTTAAGAATCTGTGCAATCTTGTCTGTCGTCTCTTGGACGATTTCGGGACCAGCAAGCTGTCTATCACCTGCGTCAGCCCAACATAAGGGTGATCGGCACTTGCGTCCGTAAAGGGCTTCAAATGGTGCGACACCAATACTGGTGTGGTAGCTGTTGTTGTACGAAAATTCGACCAAAGGCAAATGCTTGTCCCAGCTACCGCCCAAATCCATAACACACGCTCTCAGCATGTCTTCCAAAGTCTGTATCGTGCGCTCGCTCTGGCCGTCAGTTTGCGGATGAAACACAGTGCTCAGATTCAATTGTGAGCCAAAGGCTTCTTGGAAGGATTGCCATATCCTTGACACAAACCTTCCATCTCTATCAGAGATGATTGAGAGAGGTACTCCATGGCGCGCGACGATCTCTCTCATGTAAATTTCAGCCAATTTGCTCGTATTATCCTTCTCTTTGATAGGTAAGAAGTGTGCTGACTTCGTTAATCGATCCACTATCACCCAGATAGTGTCATGGCCTCTTGGCGTTCTTGGCAATTTCGTAATAAAGTCCATGGAGATTTGTTCCCATTTCCACTTGGGAATCTCAGGTTGTTGCAGAAGTCCTGAAGGCTTCTGGTATTCCGCTTTAACCTTAGCGCATGTTAAACATTTGCTCACATAAACAGCAACATCGCCTTTCATCCTAGGCCACCAATAA
>JARYGA010040081.1:0-25297 GCA_030545235.1 Helianthus tuberosus
GCGAATTTCATGAACAGAATACGATAATCAAAAAATTCGGAAACTATCGATTAGAGCGATCCGGATCGTGTGCCTTGAGCGATCGGTACGATTCTGTACCCGTTTCCGGTACGAACGATCCGGAACAAGATCGGGGGTAGGTTAGCGTTTCCTGTGACTATGGTGTGGATTTCGATGATTTTTCAAAGTGATAATTGGTGTAAGCTAATGATGGTCAGTTATTGCTAATTTAGGATGGATGATGCTAAGCTTTTGTTTAAAAGTATTCCTAATGTTTTTGCTTTTGTTTAGAAGTTATTGCCTCAATTCTTGGTTGTTCTGCAACAACAGTAAAGCTCTTATGTTATTCTCATTAACTAGTTTCCTACTTATTAGAAATTGAAGTTTTCCTGTGACACATGATCATCCTTATTATTGTTTTCGAGCTATTCGATTTGGGTCTAAGGCAGTTTTCATGGTTTTGGTGGTGTCAAGAATGACGGAACCATTGGGCAAAAGGGTAAAGGGGACCTGCGAGACTTGTAAGGAATGGCTTGCTATAAGAGCCGAACTTAGGGTCAAAGCCAAAGCCGAAGATGTTGCAAGTGCAGATCAGTCGGGTGAATCCAACAAACAACCATCCAAGAGAGCCAGTGGTGAGACTGAGACTGGTACAGAGTCTGATTGTAAGAAAATGAAAGAGGGAGCAAATAATAAGGATGGGGCTCGAGCAGGAACACACACTGATCTGCAGGGCCTACCGGTTGTAGGAAAATGATGGAAGGGATTTTGATGTGCTTTCTTTCTTTCTTTCTTTCTTTCTTTCTTTCTTTCTTTCATGTAAATAAATCATTTGACACAACTATGTTTTCTTTTTATCTAAAGTAGAATAAAAGATTGTCTGTTCATTGAGAAGATTTGCGTTGCTAGATAAGAGATCTTAACTAAAGAATTTTAGCCTTTACAAATGTAAAGTGCTATAAGATTTTGGTGTTCACATTGTGGTTCAAAGTTCAAAACAGCGAAATTGGTTGAACCATCCATCGTTTTGGTTTCTCGAATATGCAATATTTTTTCTTAAAATTGGTTTGTTGGTTGGTTTAAAAACCGTCTGGAATCAAACTGAACTAGACCCCCACTTAATTTAATCAACATAACAAAACCAACTATATAACTTTCTAATAAATCATTATGTGTCAAATACGCAACATCCGACCAACATGAGAGGGGTAAATCATTGTGCGTGGTGATGCTTATGTTTGATCCTCGAACCTCCACAACAAATTTCCGCCTTCTTACCTCTAGAGCAGATAGCGACATATACGCTATATTGTTAAATAGTTTTTGGTAAAACTTGAACGGTCAACCAATATGAAACCAAACAATATTAATGGTTATTTTATTATATACAGAGAATTGGTTATTTTATTATATAAAGAGATTAAAAACGGCTTGACTTACTATTAAACGTAAACAAAAAGAATAGTTAAAATAGAACCATAAACCCATACGGCCATACCTAGTTAAGATGCTTATTAAACTTATGACCGTTCAACCCATATCGCTTTTTGCAAAAGTTTCTAGGTAGAACAAAAACTTTTCTTTTAAATCATACGTTTATGATTTGAGGAACATAGAACAATTTCGTGTTATGCAAGGATTATCGCCTACACATGGAATTAGATTCGTGATATATGCATGCAAGTGACTAACACACAATATGACCCATTGGGCCCATAAGGGTGTCAAGAGTGGTAAACATTGGATGAAATAATTAATATGATTTTCATGATAAAACGTTGGATGAAATAATTAATTAATTATTTCAATAAAAATATAAGCTTATCGTTGATTCGTGTATATAGCGTGCTCATAGCGACATAGAATTTTCCTTATTGTCGTATCATTTTTTATGTTTTCACATTCATAAAAAGTTATGGGTCGATCACCAAAATATTTATGGGTATCTGAGCGCAAATATGTATTTTATCATTTTGGTCTGTATTGCTTTTTCAGATTCAACTTTTTTTTTTCTAAAATAATTGTTTCGTGAGACTTCGCTTGGAAGAAAACTAGTTGCTAGCACAAATGGTTGCATCGGAAAACTCAGGTGAAAATAATACAACATTAAAGGTGTGGATCACTTAACCATGATATCCAAAGGTTGAGTGGTCTCCAATCCCCGGATGCTTTAACTTAGACGTGATTTTTTTTTTCAAGTTTGTTCTATTTTATAACATTTATACATAATGAATGCAATAAATTTATTTTTATCTACATTGTGTTAGTGGTACTCAATATGATATACTATACCAGATAGATCTCAAGTTCCGCGTATTCAAATTTAAATATTAAAAATTATAAAAAAAAAATTGTATTTATATATAATATAAAATTTTCTTTTAAAAGATGTCACTAGTCGATATTTTATTATGTGGGAATAAATAGACAGGGACGGTCCCAGGAGTGGGCGAGCCGCACCCCCGGCAGAGGCCCTATTTTTATATATATTTTATACATATATACGTTTAAAAATATGAAAACGAAAACTTATTGGACCCTCTCTAAAAATTTTGAGCTTTAAAACTTATTGGGCCAACTAAGATCTATCTAAAACCCTATAACTTATTTTGGGTCCAAACGAACTTATTTTGATCCATAATGGCTAATCCAAACTTATTGGGCCATCTATAATAATAATAATAAAAAAAAAAATGTCGTTCAAAAAAAAATTGTTTCTTGCTATAGCATTAATCAATTCTAATACTAAATTATTGTTACGTTAATTGTCGTTAAAAAAAACTGTTTATATAAGTTGTTAAGGCCCAAGGGCCTTTTTTCGGCTCGTACTTAAATCCTGAGGACTATATAGATTATCCCTAATTCAAATATCAACATAAATTATCAATAGGTATGTTTATTCTTGAACTTGGCTTTGACGTGTGGAATATAGATAATAATCAACAAAATAGGTGCATCCATTTTACATACATGGACCATGGTTATATGGTTGTTAGATTTGTGCTCCTTCTTTGAACATATAAAGACGAATAATTTATGAAATGGCGGATGTCATGTGGTCTATATTAATACCATATGTCCGAACTTGACAAACTATGTATGTGAAGCTTAACAAAGTGATATGTAAAAGCCTGCAATTCCACCCAAATGGTATATCGCTTCTTGTTCAATCTATTGGACGGACTTAAATGCTTTTCTAATTTTCTTCAACATTCATTGTTCCACCAACTTTAGCCTAGGTGATGCCGTGATGGTCTGAAAAACACAGGCATTAATTTACGTCTTCATGCAGCAAAAGGAAATTAAGGGTCGATGCACCATAATTCGTTTTAAATCGTACGTTGAACGAATAATAATAAGAGTATAAATTCCTTACTACTTATGGAATTTTTCCTTTCTACTATCCAGCCCATACAACTCATATTTATCACCTTTTTTCTAAGTCTTAAAAACTTAAAAATATATAAAAAGAGTATAATGGTAATATTTAAAAAAAATATGTTCTCTTTTACAACATTCTTCGACGGAATTTTTGGTAAGATACACGTGTTTTTAATAATATTTGAGCCTCTTTCATCTCCCTTCGAATAACATTTTTCACGAAGAAAGTAATCATTGACTCAAGGGGGAATTTAGATTTTGATAAAAAGGAATACGAACAAAACATGATCGAGTACAAAGCACTAACGTTACATGTTCGTCGTCCCCAAGCCAACTACACTTTCGAACCAAAACTAGCAATAACATATTAACATGTCAAATAAATAAAACTTAAAACCTTAGGTTGGCGTGTAACCAGTGGCGGATCTTGCCCGTTGAACGTGCCAGGGCCGAAAGACACGGGCACTAAAAAAAGCCCGGGCAAGCCCGGGCCAAACATAGTATATATAAAAAGTTTCGATCGAAATGCGGAAAATTAGCACTACGGCCGAAAAACTTGCCCAGGCCGTGACCCTGCCATAGGGCTTCTAAGAACCGCCCCTGCGTGTAACACCTTATGCCATGAGAGATTTTGGGCCATACAGACGTTCCACTTCAAATATTCAACGCATTTTGGGTGTATTGATTGAAGATAAGAAGACAACTCGACAATTAAGCGTGATTGAATGAGACCAATGGAAGTTTCCACTTGACGGGTACGTGACTTCAAGTGAAGTTTCCGCTTGAACAACTAAAAACAAATTTGTGAACTCTGTATGGACAAATAGACAATACTGATTGTTGACATCATCATCATACTCGGTAAATCACACCAATAGCAAAGCTAAGGTAGGGTCTGAGGATGGTAGATGTAGACAGCCTTACCTCTACCCGTAGGAATAGAGAGACTGCTTCCAGTGAGACCCCCGGCTCGATTGTAGTTTTGTATAAAGTCTTGGACCTAAGACACACAACACTCAAACAATCGGGACAGAGATTGATTGGTGCAACCCGTGTCTTTCAGCTATCAACGTCACCACATGATGCATAATTAACCATCCGCCGCTTTTAACGTTATTTTCATGAAAGTAGTAAAATAACGTTAAAGTTAGTACCATTTCACTTTTGTCCCCCGAACGCCCACACATATATACATTATATGTGCACACCACAAGCGGGGCAAAATAATATGAATGTTACATTAAACACAAACGCTATGAACTCAAAATAATCTAACATACTTAAAGAATGAAGACAAATCAATCTTTCTATTCCCATCACTCGTAGGTTTTCTCCCATCAACTTCAATCACATATGGGTTCAATTGCACCTTGGTCCAATCATTTGTTTCCAAACGACTCTTTGCACCTATGCACGTTCATGAAGTTCGAATTGATCTTCAAACAATTAGATATTTGTAGTCGTTGTACCACTTGGCATTTAGGTTTGTTTGTCTCATTTGTTGCCAACAATCTATGTTACATCAAAGTTCAAATTATCCGAGAGTTGGAAATTGGAAACCTAGATCATTGATGCGATTGAGAGGGAAAAGAAGAAGACAAACTAGTTGTAGAACAACGATAATCTTTAACGTAAAGAATGATACGAACATAAAATAGAAAATTGTTTTTTTTTTTATTCAAATCATAATCAAAAGTCAAAACACAAAAAAAAAACTACACAAACACTAATAATAGTAGTCAAAATAGATAAGAAGTTTAATCCAAAACGCGGCGAACCCTAAACTCTCGACCCCCATAAAAGCTAAAAATGTGTGAACCACCTTTCCATAGACCATTTCCACCTTTCAAAATCCCCAAAAAGCCCTTGACAGCAACTAGGGTACAATATCCGGGCACCTCATATCAACCGTTCATTCCCCTGCCCGGAATTCGATTCCTTCCCATTTTCCCCCATTCCCCTGCCCGTAAATCTTGGGCAGCCTCTGCCAAACAACAGGCTTCCTTCAACTGACACTGTATATCATCAACCTATCCATACACATTATCGTGTATCTATATATCTATATATATATATATATAATACACACAGGCTATTCACATTGTTTTCTATCTCTATATATATATGAACATTGAAGAAACAGTCTCGAATCATACACTATCTGTGAAAAATTGAAGAAATATGTGGAGAAGAACGTTGGCTCGATCTGTAACGGTGCGGCGGTTTTCAATCGCGCCGTCGACGTCATCGATTCCGAGTCCGTGTATTGTTCATAAGCGTGGAGCTGATATTCTTCATGATCCTTGGTTTAATAAGGTTTGTAGATCTGAACACAAACACGTAGTTTGCGATTAATACAGAATATTGAGTTTTAGTTTTATTTTGACCTGATTTTTGTTGTGTTTATGGTTAATGTTCAGATGTTATTGTGATAAAATGTGTATGAAAGTTTGAATTGATAATTTGACATGTTGATTGAGGCATTAGGTTTGGGGATATTGTCTGTATATGCAGGGAACATGAAAATCTATAAATTTGTTTATGATATATGATTTGAAGCTTTATGTGATCAGACATTGTTTAATTTAAGAGTTTATATTGTAGTTTTGTGAAGTGTAAGCAATGGAGTGGGACAAATTTATGATGACCATATAGAGGGACCATCACACCAACTTTTTTGTTTATTTATTTAGATATATGAGTTAAGACACATGTGGTCTCTTTTCAGGACAACTTTCTTTTTCTTCATGTGAGTTTGATGTTAAATGTGGTGGTTGTGGTGGATTTGCCTTTTGAACCATTGTGCACTAGCATAGTTGTCAATAGCGAACTGATAGCGAGAATAGCGACACCTTAGTTCTTTTAATATAGATAGCAATTAAATATAGCTATAAAATAGCTAGATTTTAGGTTTTTTCTTAAATATACATGTAAAATAGCATATATACTAGGGTATTTTGAAATAATATACATATAAAAAAATTTAAAATTCTTTTTCTAGTGTATCGCTATTTATAAAATAGCCGCTTGTTATTTGTCGCTATTCGCTATGTAGATTGTAGCATATAGGTACCTTATCGCTATTTGTCGCTATTCGCCATTAAAACTATGTGCACTAGTGACTAGCCCCTACACGTTATTGCAACAATTAAATGTAGATAATGAAATAAAATGCACATGTTGAATAAGGTGAACTGGTGAAGACACTTGTTTTTATATTTTAAATTATGGTGGTTGTCATAAATTAGTCTTATAATAGCATTATGCACTGAAACTTTGTTAATAAACAACCAACATGGCGTGATTACGTGAAAGGCTATTCATTCTTTAGGAATATTGTATTGTGTCCATCTTTGTTTATAAAAAAGAATATATTCCCTTTGTTCTGAAGAATAAAGATAAGCTCTCAGTTCTGAAAGATGATGCATGTGTTCATTGATTGAGAATTGGGATAATCATACTCTAACATGAATATATTCTTTTTTTTATTCTTTTCATTTCAGAAACTGGTTAGGTTGTTGATTGAGAATTGGGATAATCATACTCTAACATGAATATATTCTTTGTTTTTATTCTTTCCTTTTCAGAAACTGGTTAGGTCGATTAAATAAAATTAATGCTCATGATGTTGTACTAGGATGCATATCTTATCTTGTCCCACATTCTTAATTGTTGTGATCTTTTCCCTTTACGAGTTCTTGGTTATGATGTACAAGCTACTAACAACTTGCCACTATGGGTTCAGTTTGGAGTTTTATTTGAGTGAAAATATCATGTTTCATTGCTAAATGCTATATAACTTTATCGAGTCATAGATCAAAACTTATTAGTTATTTAAGTATACCTGTTATGTGTTACTTTTTATTATATACTTCAAATATTTATCCAGGATATACTGCTTCATAAACTTTGATGGTTATACTTTATGTAATAATCAACTAATCAGTGTTTGTGATAATTTCAAGAGCAGGATACTGGGTTTCCTATGACAGAAAGAGACCGTCTAGGGCTACGTGGTCTCCTTCCACCCCGTGTCATATCATTTGAACAACAATATGAGCGATTTAGTGAGTACTGTATTTTTTAAATTATGTTATCTTCAACTTATAAGTTTTTGTGTCAAATTTGCTTACATACAAGAATAACGTTAAAGTTGCAACACTAATATCTTCATATGAATTATTATTAGTGGATTCGTATCGATCGTTGGAAAAGAATACAGCAGGCCAACCAGAAAATAATGTAGCCTTGGCTAAATGGAGAATCTTGAATAGACTACATGACAGGAATGAGACATTATACTACAAAGTATGTTTACTGACAAACTTCGTACCATATGAATGATTAAACATAATGTATTGATGTATATTGTTGTAAATTTCGTTTTCAGGTACTGATTGACAACATTAAAGATTTTGCTCCAATAATTTACACTCCTACAGTAGGTTTGGTATGCCAAAACTATTCAGGATTGTTTAGACGCCCACGTGGAATGTACTTCAGTGCAAAAGATAAAGGAGAGATGATGTCAATAATCTATAACTGGCCAGCTCCTGAGGTATATCATGAAGCCCAAAAGCGTGAATGTGTATACAAATTATGTGATATCTTTCGCTTTAATGTGGGAATGTCAGTTTTATATTGTTTAGTTGAGATTTTTTTGATAATTTTTTCATCTTTATTTCATAGTTGCCAATAGCGGTCCGTAGCGTATAGGTCGAATGTCGCTACAGGGTATGTAGCCATAAATAGTGGGATTTCAGTTATTCATTTTATTTTTTTTAAATATAAATAGCGATTAAAATATAGCTATAAAATAGCTGGATTTTAGGTTTTTGTTAAATATACATGTAAAATAGCGTATATAGGGTAATTTGATGTAATACACATATAATTTTTTTTTTCTAGTTTATCGCTATTTATAAAATAGGGCCCGCTATCTATCGCTATTCGCTATGTAGCATATAGGTACCTTATCGCTTTTTGTCGCTATTCGCCATTAAGATCCATTTACTTATGAATGAGTTGATTTGGGTATTTTTTTCTTCTTTTTTTATCTCTAACAGGTCAAAAGGTAATATACAAAACATCATCTTAAAAAGAAACAAGTCAAAATGGGTGAAGCATCAAAGTTTGTCGAAAGTTTATTTTAGTGCATAAAACATTCTAGATCATTTCATTCATAAGTTAATTATAATTTGTAATAGTACATTTCTCATGATCATATATCTATGAAAACAATCAAACATTAAAGTTTTTTAATCAAAAAGTATTATGTGTCTACCCAACCTTACTAGTACAAGTATTATCGATTTTGACCCATTATTACCCATCCTGAATTTTTTCTATGAATATGAGTACATTTGGAGGAAAATCTTGTAGAATAAGTTAATTTTAATTTTGATTAACTTAGTATAATCGTAAAAAAAAATTATTCAGGTAGACATGGTAGTGCTTACGGATGGAAGTCGTATTCTGGGCTTAGGTGATCTTGGAGTTCAGGGAATTGGCATTCCTATTGGGAAACTCGATATGTATGTTGCTGCTGCTGGTATTAATCCACAAAGGGTATGTTTCTCATATAGAAACTTCAATTTGTGTAATATATTACTTGCATACACTGATACACATAGCTCTTATGCTAGAGGTGATTGTTTTGACCCATTTATTTCTAAATCTCAAACGGGTCAAAAAGCATCCCAAAAGGGTCCATGTCAAACGGGTCAAAAGTCACCCAAAGTATATTTTTGAGTGCTTACAATCTTCTAAATGATTTTTTAATTTGCTATCCAATCTTGCTATCGCAGGTCCTTCCTATTATGCTTGATGTTGGCACAAACAATGAAAAGCTTCTAGAAGATCGTCTCTGTAAGTAGCCACACGTACAATTATGCAAATTCAAAACATTCCCCACATAGAATATGACTAACCCAATGGAACGACGTAAATGTTAATAGATTTAGGACTAAGAGAACGAAGGTTAGAAGGAGAAGAATACATCTCAATAGTTGATGAATTGATGGAAGCTCTTCATACACGTTGGCCAAAAGCTGTTATCCAGGTTCATTTCTTTTACGAGTGTCAATTTTGTATATTTGTTCTATATGAATGTTTTTTAAGCAGTCATGTTGAATCAGTTTGAAGATTTTCAATTCAAGTGGGCTTTTGAAACACTTCAAAGGTACAGGAAGAAGTATTGCATGTTCAATGATGACATACAGGTTAGAACTTAGAACCTTTCTGCTTTAATTTCTGAAATGACATTTAAAGATCAAAATTTATGCTAATATTTTTGTTAAAAGTTATTCCATATTCATGGCTTTTTAGGGAACCGCTGGCGTTGCATTAGCTGGACTACTTGGAGTTGTTAGAGCACAAGGCCGGCCGTTATTAGATTTTGTAAACCAAAAGATTGTTGTTGTTGGAGCTGGAAGGTAGTGAAAAAATAAATAAGATTATAATAAATAGTAATAATGTTACTATTAATACTAATTTAGAGTATTTCTGATATATACTATATGTTCTGTATTTTGTTTTCAGTGCAGGGCTTGGTGTTCTTAATATGGCCTATCAGGCTGTTTCAAGAATGACAGGAACAACAGCAAATCCTCAGTTTTACTTAATTGATAAAAATGTATGGTTGCACTTACCAGTTATCTTTCACTTTCTATACTGGTCGTCTACCTACATTTACATCAGAGGTGATATAAAAGGGTTAAATCCACTTAGTAACGTATAAGTCGTGTGCTTACAATGATTTAGTCAACAATATGAACTTGGACTGTAGGTCTTACATAAAATTAATAATTCTTTTTGCGAAAATTCTAAAAGACACTAGTTTGCAATGGGGATTTATGACAGAATATGGAAATGTAAATGCAAAGATATATCATCTCTTTAAGTTATGAATTTTGGTTGTTGCAGGGTTTGATTACAACAGAGAGAAGCAGTGTTGACCCCTCAGCTGCACCATTTGCAAAAGCCATTGGTGAAGTTCAAAGGATAGGACTCCAAGAAGGATCTGATCTCCTTGAAGTGGTACATTTTGTTATTTATAATTTATGAATTCTTTTAATTTAAAAGGGCCCATCTTCTTTTTCCGTTTCTAAATCTAGATTCTTTTAATCTTTTGCAGGTAAAAAAGGTCAAGCCTCATGTCCTTCTAGGTTTATCAGGGGTTGGAGGTATTTTCAATGAACAGGTGCGTAGTATTTTCACTGTGGTTTGCCCTAAATCTATAGCATTTCTTTATAAAGATATTAAAAATACTTTAAAATTTGCTTTGTTGTGTCCTTTTTGTTACAAGTCATATCTTGTAATTATATGTAAACATTCAGGTGCTTAAAGCCATGCGAGACTCGGACTCCCCTAAACCTGCTATTTTTGCCATGTCAAATCCCACAGATAATGGTTTGTTTTTGTAAGGCCTCAAATATCTTCTTTTATGGGTACCATCAGTTTTTTTCGGTTAATTTTTGTAATTTTATAAAACAGCTGAATGCACTGCTGCTGATGCTTTCAAACATGCTGGTGACAACATAGTTTTCGGGAGCGGGAGCCCTTTCCAGAATGTCGATCTCGGTATTATTTTTCAGCTAATTCCTAATTTTACTGTATAAAGTTTCTGCTACTTTTGTCTATTGTTTCATATCAACTTAACCGATACATGTGCAGAAAATGGGAAGATTGGCTATGTAAATCAAGCAAATAATATGTATCTGTTTCCCGGGTATATGCTTATAATATGTGTGTGTGTATTCATAGTTGCTGTTTTTTTATTGAAAATCGGTCATTTTTTTTATCTGATATCTTTTGCTTATCCAGTATTGGTTTGGGAACTCTGCTTTCTGGTGCTCGTATCGTATCTGACGGAATGCTGCAAGCAGCATCTGAATGGTATGAACTAAATAAAAGCTAATCACTGTATTAAAATAAAATATTTAATATATTTCCAACATATAAAATGACTACACGGGTGAATTCTAGCTAATTATTTTGGTGTATACAGTCTTGCCTCGTATATGACAGAAGAAGAGATCCAGAAGGGTAAATTCTATCCATCTATTGGCAGTATTAGAAATATTACTGCTGAAGTAGGAGCTGCTGTGCTTCGGACTGCAGTCATTGAAGAAGTAGCCGAAGGACGTGGTGATGTGGGACCCAAAGAGCTCACAAACATGTCAAAGGTACATTTCAAATCTCCACGATTTTAACAGTAGAATTATCTTTGTTCAATATAGCGAACGACATTAATCAGGCTTAATTATACTGTTGAATGCAGGAAGAAACTGTGGAATATGTAACGAGCAACATGTGGTATCCTGTTTACAGTCCCCTTGTTCACGAGAAATAAAGTGGCCCGCATGAGGCTGTGCAGAATGCAGATAGTTAAAACTGATTGCGTCATAAGAGGGCCCGTTAGCGGCTAAAATATGTGGCTAGGGAGAACTCAACTTGTTTGTTGTTGAGGTTCTGTAGATCAATTAACTGAAACCAATTTTGATATTTGAGTTTGACCATCATTTGTGGTCGTCCATGTAGAATGTTACCTTATTATATTTCATTTAATATAATTTATAAATTGGGTTCTGGTTTTTGCTGGTAAAATAGCTGCCCAATATGAGAGTTATATTCATGTAAAAGATGTTATCATTCACTAGAAAAGTATATTTTTAGGAAAGTTTTAGAGTAAAAAAGTGGCATTCTTTTGTAGACAATTTTTTAAATTTAATAAATGTGATTATAACTGAAGGATTTTAAGGTATCGGTACAAATACTAATGAAATCAAAACTTTTGGGTGACAACAAAGGTATCTGTTGTTAGATATTTATAATCTTAAGTATGTTAGTGTATGTTCGATTATTATGTAATTTAGTATGACAGTTATACATATTAATCGTAGGGATGTGACGGTTGAAGGAACACACCGGTTAATATGACGGTTGTTCCCGCCATCTTCAACCGCCAAAAACATCTGCGCACACACACACACACACATATATATATATAGGGAGATGATCATGAGAAAACTAGATATAAATGAGAAAACAAAAAAACTAACCAAAAAAGCATTAAAAAGGAGGGGGGAGCCTTTTAATGAAGGGGGGGGGGGGGGGGGGGGGGGGACTTTTAATGAAGGAGGGGTAAAATTGGAAAAAAAAATATATAACTTTTCAAACATTTTTCATTTCTCCATACGTTATCATTTTAAAACAAAAATGGCACCATAAGATCACAAATTTTTGTATCTTTCATTCAAGTATATTCGAGCATATTTTTTATGACATAAAAAAAGATTTATGGTGTCGTCTTGTTTTCAATACTATTATTATAGTAGTGCACATGTGCAATATAACATGTACTACAATTGCATTACATGCTTAAAATTAGCTTTTTGAGTCTAGTTTAGCTTTTAGGGTTAGTTTTTTTGGAGGTTTTAGGATTAGGATTAGGTTTTTGGGTGTGGGGGGAGGGGGGGTTTAGGTTTTTGGGGGGTGGGGGTGGGGGGGTTTAGGTTTTTTTCGGGTTTACAATTGCATTACATGCTTAAAATTAGCTTTTTGAGTCTAGTTTAGCTTTTAGGGTTAGTTTTTTTGGAGGTTTAGGATTAGGATTAGGTTTTTGGGTGTCGGGGGAGGGGGGTTTAGGTTTTTTTGGGGGGGGGGGGGGGGACTTTTAATGAAGGAGGGGTAAAATTGGAAAAAAAAATATATAACTTTTCAAACATTTTTCATTTCTCCATACGTTATCATTTTAAAACAAAAATGGCACCATAAGATCACAAATTTTTGTATCTTTCATTCAAGTATATTCGAGCATATTTTTTATGACATAAAAAAAGATTTATGGTGTCGTCTTGTTTTCAATACTATTATTATAGTAGTGCACATGTGCAATATAACATGTACTACAATTGCATTACATGCTTAAAATTAGCTTTTTGAGTCTAGTTTAGCTTTTAGGGTTAGTTTTTTTGGAGGTTTTAGGATTAGGATTAGGTTTTTGGGTGTGGGGGGAGGGGGGGTTTAGGTTTTTGGGGGGTGGGGGTGGGGGGGTTTAGGTTTTTTTCGGGTTTACAATTGCATTACATGCTTAAAATTAGCTTTTTGAGTCTAGTTTAGCTTTTAGGGTTAGTTTTTTTGGAGGTTTAGGATTAGGATTAGGTTTTTGGGTGTCGGGGGAGGGGGGTTTAGGTTTTTGGGGGGTGGGGGTGGGGGGGTTTAGGTTTTTTTCGGGTTTATGTTTAGGGTTTAGTTTTAGGTTTTCGGGAGGGTGGGGGGGTTTAGGTTTTTGGGGGGTGGGGGGTTTAGGTTTTTGGGGGGTGTCGGTGGGGGGTGGGTTAAGTGGTTTAAGCTTTATGTATTAGTGCACATGTGCAGTACAACAAAAAAAAAATTTTTTTTTTTTTTTTTTTTTTGAAAATTTTTTTCTAGGCATAAAAACTAGCGATTTTTTTATTAAAAATTGTAAAAAAAAAAAAAAAAAAATTGGTATGTTTTTAGGTTTTTTTTAGGCTTTTTTGGTTAGTTTTTTGGTTTTCTCATTTAAACTAGTTTTCTCATGATCCATCCCCTATATATATATATAATAACCGGCAGTTATGTCCGGTACCAAGACATTTTCGTTTCATACGAATTGTCCATTAAATCAGTTTCTCCTTGTTCCCTCATTCATACTCTGTTATTGTGTTCAATCATAATACACAATGAAAACCAATTCATCGAATACCGGTAATGCTTCCGCTGATATGAAACCGGTTATCCAACATCTATTACATTAGATACCTCTGTTAGTAGAAAATTTGAATGCTTAAATGTATTGTCTTATTCTAAATGTTCCGTCTTTGTCATACATGTATTGTATGATGGGTATAACTTATGTGATATATTATGTTATTTACTATACATGTGATTGACCAAGAGATTAGAGCTTTAAGAGTTGTACTTAATAAGTTGCAATGGAACTAACTACATATCTAACCCACTTTTGCACTGCCCACAAGTGGGCCAAATTGGACAAATGAATTTGGATTTATAAAGACTTTTATAAGGTTCATTTACAGATGAGTCAATGGATACAATTTAGTGATTTACTTAACCATTCAAAACACGGATCGTAATTGATGCATATTCAGTCTGTTCCGTGTTTACTTTTGATGGCAAATGGCAACTTCCTTCAGCTTTAATGGATTTATAACAATATGACTATTCACCACAAGGAAATGAAGACGTCCTCACGTGCCATTGTATTTCAAATGCTATATTACATATAAGATTTAAGTTAACTTAAATTGTTTAATATAATATATATGGTTTTTTTTATACCTTATATAAGTTAATAAAAAATAAACCACTAAAATACTAATAAACAATTTCCGTTAAACTATCTGCAATGGAGAGCTTCCCTCCTCCATGTCGGTCCTCATCAGAAACTACAAGTATCCCCACAGTCACACTCTCTCATAGA
The DNA here is from genome assembly GCA_030545235.1 of Helianthus tuberosus. Taxonomy (NCBI): domain Eukaryota; kingdom Viridiplantae; phylum Streptophyta; class Magnoliopsida; order Asterales; family Asteraceae; genus Helianthus; species Helianthus tuberosus. The sequence continues at coordinate 14,849 of JARYGA010040081.1, forward strand.
AATCCCCTCCTCCCCTATGTGGTAGTCTCTGAAGATGACTTTTTCCTTGTGACCACCCGGCGTCCTAGGCTCCCCTCCTCTCGTCTATGGTGGTCCGTAAAACCGTTTATTCTATATTTAATTAATGACCAAGGCCTAGAAAGATATAGATATTATAAACATCATAATAATTGTCAAATAATAAAATTGAAATTACACCAAACATTCCAATCTAACTTAGATAATAATATTTAATTGTTGCAAAATTATAAATCATTATCATATTTGATAATCAAATAATCAATTTGATATTAATTTCAATAACTTAATATTGACCTGATATTTATATCAATAACTTAATATTGACCAAATAATATATTCTCAAAAACCAACATTTTTTTCTCTTGTACTATTAATTTGAAACATTTGTGTGCATATTTGGTTGTAAGTTGTGCTTTAATGGTTGTACTTTAATCAAATATAGGTTGTAAGTTGTGCTTAAGTGGTTGTACCTTAATCAAATATAGGTTGTAAGTTGTGCTTAAGTGGTTGTACCTTAATCAAATATAGGTTGTAAGTTGTGCTTAAGTGGTTGTACCTTAATCAACTAATAATGGTTTCATTACCTTAGCAAATTCAATCGGTTTTGTATGCATGTATGGTTGTAAATTGTGCTTAAGTGGTTGTACCCTAATCAAATAATGGTTTCATTATCTTACCATATTCAATCGGTTTGATCCATTCAAAGTTATATTGTTTTATTTGTAAATTATTATTATTTATAATAATCTAATTAATTTAGCCAAAATCTTGTATAAATATAATTTGCAACATATTGATGCAATGGTTGTTGTAATGTATGCATTATGGTTTGTATAGTGGTAATGATATATATTATATATAGATTACGATGAACCTTTCAGACGAGAAAAAATTGACGCGAGTTCATCGTAACGCGCGAGTCCTAGATAAACTTAGTTATTTTATTCTATGTTTTACGTTTCGGTTTAATTTCTTCGCATTAACACCGCAACTTCAGTGTCGGTGGTCGCTGACAGTAGTGTGGCATTAGTGCACGACCCGCCGCAACGCAGGGGTGTTAACACTAGTTTGTTTGAACTTTCAACCGTCAACACAAATCACTCTAGAAGATTTTTAATTTTCTCTTTGGTAAATCCGGTACACATGTGCAAGGAAAAAAAAATATATATTAATAATAATAAAATAAATCTGGTACAAGTAGTCAAGTAAGCAAGCAGTTGGGTGAGTTTGCACCTTTGAGTCTCACTTGAGCAATCTCTCCCTCCCTCTTTCTTTATATCATAATAATCCCTCACAAAAACAGATCTAAACATCCAGCATTTGAATTTCGAGAACTAAATCACGCAAAGAAGATTCACTTTGATCTTCAATTTGTGCGGTAAGATTTCGTTTTCAACACTTTGTTACCATTGATTGCTGCTGATCTAGTTATAGTTTGTATCTGGTACAGTAGACTAGGGTTTCACAACTTATATGATCAATTATATCACAACATTGTATCCTGATTGTTTGTATATGTTTAGGTTTCTGAAAATTGCAACAAATTTCTAGCATTTTCAATTGAAGAAGTTCAACTGTTCAAGTCAATTTTGAATTCTAGTGTTGTTGTTCATAACTTCATATATGTTATCATTTTGATTGTGCTATAGATCTGTACAAGATAGCTAGCTAGTGGTTTATTTTAAGATTATGAATTCTAGTGTGAGGCCAGAAATTTGAATCACTTTCTATATGTGTAGCATTTGGAAAGGAATTTCATAATTTGAGTAAAAAAATAATATTTGGGGATTTCATTCATCTTCAACATTTGACTAGATTGTGATATAGATCGATATAATATACCAAAGGCGGTGGAACACCGCTTGATATCGTTTCAGATTAAAGTTGAAAATTAATAGTCCCAAGTTTGAATCACCGCTTATGCCACGCCGGAAAAGTTAGATGATCTATATCATAGTTGTCAATAGCGAGCTACGTAGCGTATAGGTCTAGCTCGCTATTAGGGTTGTAGCGATAGTTTATTTTATTTTATTTTATTTTTTTGTTAATATAAATAGCATTAAATATAGCTATAAAATAGCTGGATTTTAGGTTTTTATTAAATATACATGTAAAATAGCATATATACTAGGATATTTTGATATAATATACATATAATTTTTGTTTAAATTTCAAGTGTATCGCTATTTATAAAATAGCTGCCCACTATTTATCGTTGTTCGCTATGTAGCATATACCTTGTCGCTATTCGCCATTAACAACTATGATCTATATGTAAGAACTTAATGGGAGATAGACGTCTAGCATTAAGAATGCAATTTGGATGTTTAAGTCTCTAGAACATGTTTTGATTGTAGGTATTTTGTTCACCTTTTTTATAAAATCAATTTTCATATATAGGTAGTGACGGGGATACAAAATCAACAAAGGAGAAATGAGATTTAAATTTTTTGTTACAGTTATCCTTTTCGAGCAAAAAATGTATAGAATTAAAGATCTAGATACATAAATGATGGGCTCATGGTCATATGGACTCATGAATGAAAGCACACTCACACACCCTATTGGGAAACTTTGATGCTTTGCCGATCAAATGATAAATATAGAAAATCTAGATAAGCAACCTTCTTTTTTAGAGAGTAATGGTACTAAAAGCATTAATGTTGACATGAGTTGCCGTGGGTTTGTATTCAACTGCATCGTGTCATTAGCGGTGGTACGCCTATAATTTTGTGGAACTAAAAACATAGCACCAGAACCGATGAGCATAGCACATAGGCAAAACTTGGTTGGTATAATACAATTCACGATTGTTGCATCTTCTTTGATTTACAAAACTTGATTCATTTTGTTGTCTGTTTGTGTGTTTTTTTGCAGTAAACTTTGATTAAGGATGGCTTTGAGACAACCTGGTTTAATCGCTTTATTTGATGTAGATGGCACTCTTACTGCTCCAAGGAAGGTACACCTTTATTTTTTTAATCACTAAGGCATTTAAAGAGTCCAAAAAGCTTCCTTAAAATTCAATTTTGTTTAATGGTAGAACATTATGATCCTTTTTACTAAACACGGTTTACTATTATAGAAGGAATCTTGCTAATTTAATTGAAACTATTATGTGAGAACTAAGCGATAATATTGTAAAAAGCTTTATTTTCATATGATAATCGAAGTTATTGGGTGAACGCGCTCTTTTTTTATATTTGACGATATGTTTATTTAAATGTGCACTTATGCAGGACGTTAAAGTATAAATTATCGTTTTTTTCTTGAGACATGATTCTATGAAATTGAAATCAAATGTGATTTTTGTATATAAAACCAAAGGTCATATAACAGAAGGCAAGAGGGTGCAAGTATAAACTTTTTAACACAACATTCTACAAAGTTTAGTACTTTGGTACAGCTTTTAAGGGAGTTGTTTTGCATTTTTTTAGATTAGCATTTGTTATCCTGTCAAGCAAGTGCATACCTATGCTTCTGTTTGTATATCTTAATAAAAGTAAATATATTAAAATTCGGTACACGACCAAACAATATGTGTATGCCATCATTGAGTACGAAGTTTTCCGTTTTTACTTATGAATACAATGGATTTTGTGTTTAAAGCAATTTAAAATTGCAGGGGGTTACTCCAACGATGTTGAAATTCATGCAGGAATTGCGAAAGGTACATAAAATTATACTGTCCTGCAATCTTGAAGTTTCTGTGTGTGTGTTGGTGTGTGTGTGTGTGGGGGGGGGGGGGGGATCTCGAGTTTTGTTATTTTGCTTTATTCAGTGTCTTGGTTATTTTCCGCTTGCAGGTTGTTAACGTTGGCGTTGTTGGAGGATCTGATCTTGTTAAGATCTCGGAACAGCTAGGGTCAACAGGTCAACTGTGTGCTCTGTTTTTCTTCTATCTATAACTATAATGAATACACAATGTTGAAGTTCAAGTAAATCTTAACATATAATAATATTAGATGTATTTGATATTTCTCTACTGATCATATAAAATATTAATCAGTGCTTTTGAACCAAGTTCTTGAGGCCAGCTTTTATAAAAATCTCTGATTCTTTTGTTCATGTCACCTATTTCTTCAAAATTTTGCAAATAAGTTATAGCTTCTTTGATGACCTCTTTTATAAGATATTTTAAGAAAATATTTCATGTAAATAAGAATCTAGCTTCTATGTCTATGCAGTTATAAATGACTATGATTATGTGTTTGCTGAGAACGGCCTTGTGGCCTACAAGGATGGAAAATTAGTTGGAACACAGGTACTTTCAATAAAACATAGAAAACAATATATTCAAATTCAATCTTTCCTAGAAAAGAACTTTTTTCAACCATTACACACATTATAGATCTTAAAAACTATTTTCTTTATGTACCTTATTTTATATTAATTGATCAATTGTTCTCTTGTGCAGAGCCTAAAGACATACCTAGGGGAGGAAAAGATCAAGGTAAAGAGTTTTCTTCTGTGTCTTTATGGATCTACAAAGTGTTCTTAGATATATAGGGGTGTTTGGATCATTACGGATTGAAATATCAAAATTAGTAAATCGAAGCTTAAGAACCTAAGAATAGGTTTGGTAATTTGACATTCATCTTAATAATCAGTTTAAAAAAAATCATGTGCTTCTTCAAATATGAGTATTTTGATTTTAAATAATCAAGGGGAGGGTTATCTTGAAAACGCTAAATATTGGTAGATCCGTGAGAGCGAATGAAAAAACCAATCAAAATCAATTTTTTTTAATACAAACCTCATTTTAATTAAAATAACATTAAAAAAAGAAATTACTTTTTAAATAATTAATCTCTCATCTCAAAATCACTCATAATTTTTTTACACATGTGTAAATGGCAAACTTACGCATGCGTAAATTTTCTTTATTTACGAATACATGTAAACTTAAACATGTAAATTTAATTTCTAATATTGTATTCGATTTTGAATTTTTTTTTTTGAACAAGTTCTCGTGGTTTTTTCATTCGTTCTCACGGTTCTCGCAATATTTAGCGTTCTCAAGATAACCCAAGGTTAAATCATAATAACTTTCTATTCAAACACTTACAAACTGACTAATGCAGTTACAATTGACCATAATTAGTCTTAATGAACAGCAAACACCCGTTATATGATGTCCATGCAAAATAAAATGTTAGCATATGTCTTCTGTAGTTTTTAAGTTTTAATGATAATACTTACATACCCTGGTGCAGGACTTTGTCAATTTTACCCTTCATTACATTGCTGACTTAGATATCCCAATAAAAAGGTGAGTGAAAACCTAAATTATTGCAACAATTAATAATCTTTTTAGCATCATCATAAATGAACTTTTAAATCTTAATTATAGGGGGACCTTTATTGAGTTTCGAAGTGGGATGATTAACGTTTCACCAATCGGGCGAAACTGCAGCCAAGAAGAAAGAGATGAATTTGAGAGATATGATAAGGTACAAAACTTTTCTTCATTTAGAACAAAAGTTTATATAATTATATCAACAACTTGATTCTGATATTAGATTATAATTCAGGTTCATAATATACGCTCGAAAATGGTGGAAGTCCTTCGAGAAAAATTTGCTCATCTTAACCTTACGTTCTCCATTGGTGGCCAAATTAGCTTTGACGTGAGTAATTTCTTACTTATGAATAAAACATGAGATTATGATTTCTTTTTTGGTTAATTTTTTTGGGAAAATGCTTTATGCTTTTAATAGGCGTTCCCCAAAGGTTGGGACAAAACTTATTGTTTGAAATACTTGGAAGAATATCAAGAAATTCACTTCTTTGGAGATAAGACTTACAAGGTAGCTCTTTTACAATCTTCCATTACATTTCTTGGTTCTTTTGTTTTGATATTAATATATGTATTGTCTAAAACTTGAATTTTGTTAGGGTGGAAATGATCATGAGATTTATGAATCCGAACGAACTGTTGGCCACACAGGTTAGTTATGATTATAAAAATAATGTTAGTCCAATAATTATCGTATCTTTCGATAACACGATTTAGGAGGTTGTATGCAACAACATTGCTACCTCTAGCCATTGTTGAAGTGTTTTTAAGGCATGGTTGATGGTGAACATATATCTTAAACTATTTTCCTAGTCAAACATTGCAATTTTCATGGTAAAACCTGATTTAAACTCTTACTTTTAGGTTGAGTGACACTAAAATTTGTCAACTGGTTGTTCTTTGCTTTTCAGTTACGAGCCCCAATGATACTCTGAGCCAGTGTGCTACTCTGTTCCTCCACAAGCAAGACTGAGATACCCGACTCAATTTTGCTTTAGGATTTCCCGCACCGTAAGGTTTGGGAAGAAAGTCATTGTATGCAATATTTTTACTTTATATATGCATAGAGACCAGTTATTTTGGTTTTGGTAATTATATAAATTTTGAATAAAATGAATGCACCTATATCGCATTTCAAGTAGACAAGGGTTGTATGGGAAGAAACATGTATCTTATAAGAGACTTGCATCATTTAGCCAATGTTTTCGTTCATTTAACTATGCAGTCGTTTTTACATACACGCGCACATACAAATGTTTGCACGTATGTGTGTTCGTGTGCACGAGTTTGTGTTAGATCTGCTAATGTCTCAATATTAAGGGTCGGAAGTTGATTTAGTAAGTTAATGAATGTCGTTGGGCTAGTCAGTTGTTAGAAATAAAGTTCACGTTGTTGTTAGGAAGAACGCAGAGAAGATATAATGTGTAACATATAACAATTAACGGGGTCGCAAGGGAACTGGCGTAGCACAACCCAAATGCTAAATCCAACGACTTCATATAAAACAAAAAGAAAAGAAGTATAGCACTAAAAAGAACTAAAGTTTATGTTACAAAGTCGATGAGTTGTTGGTCCGTCTTGATTTTCTTCGACCACTTAGGTAGCAAACCCGACGATGGTCAAGAAGACTGATGGGTCTTGCCACATAGTTTTTGGATTGAAAATGTTAAACCAAAAGTTTGTCATGTTTATTATTGTTAGGTTGAATGTGTAATATTTTAGTCTTTATATTTGCCTAGTTGTAACTTCTCTGTTCATTCAATAAAATCCAACCCTTTGGTTTTACATGGTATATAAGCCACGAGCTCAGCAGTCAATTGTTCCCCCTTCCCTTCGCCCGTCAGTGTAAATCATTGGTCGGCAGTTAAACGTATACTTCGGTACCTGAAGGGGACCGCAGATTTGGGTCTCCTTATACGTCATTCTTCGGGTTCCGTCTTGCAAGCCTTTGCAGATGTCAACTGGCAAAATGTTGTCACTTAATTGGTTCGTGCCTATTCTGACTCAGATTGGGTAGGTTGCCCAGTCGACCGACGAACTACGTGAGGGTTCGCCATATATCTTGGATCGAATCTTCTAGGCCGACATCCACCAATCACGTTTAATGAATTGCCCAGCTTATTATCTGATCATGACTATATGATCAACAAAGCACACCCTATTACCCCTTCCCCATTGCCTCAATTGTTTGCTGCTGCCACTCTTCAGCAGCCTACAAACACCAATTCCCCGCAACAACTTGCAAACTTACAACAATTACCACAGTTAGCAGCCCAAATGGGAAACCAGTTGAACCCGATTACATCGCCGACCCAGCAACCCCAAGCCTTCTATGCCGCCCGACCACCGAACCAGAACCATCGAGGCAATTGTCGGGGAAGCTCTCGGGGTAATTACCGAGGCAATTATAATCGGACCAGGGATAATACACAATCTGGTTCCAATAGACAGTTTTCTTGGGCTTCAACACATAATATGGTGTATGGTCACGGTAACCGATGTGGCATAGGACATCTACCCTCTCAGTGTCCAAACCAATCTGGTCCGTGTTCCGCCCCGACTCAGTCTCAGGCTAATTTTGCAAGTTTTTCAGAAACGGGTTCAACCTCAGGAGCTACATGGTTCCCTGACACTCATGCTAATAACTACACTGGTGGGGGATTTAGGTTTTTGGGTGATGGTGGGTGTTTAGGTTTAAAAAAAAAAAATTGTGTATTATTTTTATGAGCCTTTGTACACTTCTTATTTTTAGGAGCCTTTGTTTTTTATTCTAAACCACTTAATGCATAAATTAATAGAAATTAATAACTAGTTAAAATCAACAAATATAAACTAGTAGGGATGTTAGAAAACTGTTGAAACCGAACAAGTCGGTCAGATTTGCTGGTTTGAGATCTAAACGATTAGGTTCACGATACAATTTTACTGCTTAATGGGTCGGTTTGATTTTAAATTTGAGACCATTTATCCTTTATTATTTGTACAATTTTTTATTTGTAAAATATATAGTTATGTACATGTATAATAATCATAACCATCTTTCTCATTTAAGAATATAATACAAATCAACGATTTTGAAAGAAAAAAAATTGGGTCCCAAGCGCTAAACCCAAACCGTTAAATTGCCATACCAGTAAAACCTGCGGCCTGGCCGAATCACCCGATCAAGCTATTGACCGGTTTGGTTTGTTGTTTTCTAAAACCGTAGTTAGTGGTTCAGCCTATAACTTTTGCCAAAACCGGACTGGAAGCACCCAACATACCGATAGAAATAACAATGGGAACAATATCACTTACTAGTTACTACCATGAAGATAATAGGGTCGTTTTTAGCTCGTTATGACAGCAATAATGTGCGATTCATTATTGGAAAATAAATATAGAGTAAACTTCCGTTTTGCTCCCTGTGGTTTGGTCATTTTAACGGTTTTGCTCAAATAAGTTAAAAATAGACATTTTCCTCCCTGATTTTTCTAACTTATCTTCATTTTGCTCCCAGCCTCTAACTCCATCAGGGAGGAAACTGGCGACAAACTCGAAAGATTAGGGAGCAAACTTGCGACAAACTCGAAAGATCAGGGAGGAAAATGGCTATTTTTAAACTATTGGAGCAAAACCGTTAAAATGACCAAACCACAGGGAGCAAAACGGAAGTTTACTCATAAATATATTAGGCCATCCATCAAGATAATAAAAATCATAAAGGACTGATATCGTAATTATCCAGTAGTTGAGGGGGCTTTGTTGTAGTTTGCGTTTACTATGATTGAAATTGTTGATGATCTTCAGCTGGATCATCGGTGTCAACTATAACACAAACTCCATCTGCATTTACATCCCAAAACTATACATATACATATACATATACATATATACGTATATATACTATGGCTGAAGATTATGATAAACCAGTACGTTCGTTTTCTCACTCACAATCTTACTCTTTAACATTACTCGATTTTCTTTTGTTCCAAACCCTCACTCTTTTCTCTTCGTGTCTTCTATTTATGGTATAATCCAGTCATTGTAGTTGCTACAATTTAATTACACTTTATTTTCCTATTTAATCCGGTGTATATTAGTGAAAATTAGGGTTAATTTCTTCATATAAGTTTGTTGATCGTCTGATTGTACGTCTTACGTGCCAATTTTGACTACAATATACGAATTTCTACTTTTTAGGGTTTTGAGAATGATAATCGAAGCTACTGTGCTTGTTATATTAATTTTTTTTATTTATGAATTCAACCAATTGTGATTAACTGAACAAATTGTGATTGACTGTAAAAAAAAAAAAAAAAAAAAACTGTGTACTGAGGGATGCTCAGATGTGTGTTTAGAAAGTGAGTTTACACCTTAGAGATTGTTGCACATGATTATAAGTAAATGTGATTTTATACTGATGATCAAGTTATTCATAATCATATTGTAAATGCACATCCAAACACCCCCAAATTCTCATATTATAATTTCTGTTTTAAGTAATACAAGCTCACCTGAATATTATTGCAGCAGTCAGATGGATACATTGATGTTGGTGAACCCGAGACTCGTAACTGCGAGATCAAGCTGGTTAGTACTTAGCAGCCTTAAAGAAATCAGTTTCGCTCGTTATACTTATTTTGGATAAAAAAAAATTATGTTATTACAAATTTCCAATATGCAGAGAGTAAACCCTGTGAGGCGAAGGGAAAAAGTATTTGTTGGTTGTGGTGCTGGTTTTGGTGGTGATAGACCATTAGCAGCTCTTAAGTTACTTCAGAAAGTCGATGATCTCAACTACCTTGTACTCGAATGCTTAGCAGAACGCACCCTTGCCGACCGCTACCAGGCGGTGTTGTCGGGCGGTGAAGGTTTTGACCCCCGGAGTATGTTTTCATCGTCCATTTTTACTTCAGTCCTTATGTCACGCTACATTTTATTCTCATTTAGGGTTTTCAACAAATGGAACCGTGGATAAATGAACTATCATACGTGATTTAGTTCATTGATTAGTTAACAAAAAGATTCTAATTTTGTAGATAGAGGAACATTGCTCATTGCATATCCATTGACCATTTTCTGTTATTGGTCTATGATTAAGCAGTTTCAGAGTGGATGCAATTGCTCCTTCCGTTGGCTGTTGAGAA
>JARYGA010040082.1:0-42828 GCA_030545235.1 Helianthus tuberosus
GAACGACACTGGTGGGGATCCGCGAGAAGAACACATGGATATGTTGATCATCTAAAACGGAGTTCATTTGGATCGGTTTTACGCTACACGCATGTTGGCATGTGAAAAAATAGCGAATTGGGAGGTTGTTTCATTTTCTAGCAGCAACGGCGACAGACATCGCTGATAATTTTTTGAGGACCGGTATGTCAAGATGAACACATGGATATGTGGACCACTTGTATCGGAGTTCGTACGGTCGAGTTATGACCACATCTACTTTCTACTCTCACTAGCACTCTAGAATGTTGCACGTATAGGTTCAGAACAACGCATACACAAAATATGACTCCTTGGAACCTTTTAATTATTGTTGGGCAATGTTTTGGGATATGGCAAAACTGTCATGGACGACGTTAGGGGATGTTTTTCGGTAGCGTTATATTTTGGGGTATTTATACGCGAATGGGCGCGTTAGTTGTATAGAATATGATGGTTTAAGCCCAAGCTTGTAGCTCAATGATCTTAAGTAGATGGGTTGATGACAATGAGAAGAAAGGATTAATCGTGATAATTTGTAGGATGCAGGTTGGTTACCGTTGGGATGCTTTATGGATGTACGAGTGCTTTGGAGTTTGGACGGATAAACACTACAGCTGAAGCTAAGGTGAGCTCTAATCCCTCTTTTACATGTTTCTTGGGCTAGCATACACGCGTTTATACATTTTATGAATTAGTGAGCCTTACGGGCATTTTGATTATCAAACATACTTCGAGAAGTATGTGTTTTCAAAGAGTTACAAAAACTTTTATGTCACACCCTGATATTTTAACCACAAACCGGTGGTCCCGGTGGGGAGTATCGTGACGTAATTAATATCATCATAGTCAATTATACACAGTTTATAGCACAACGGAAGGCTTGGTAGATATTACTATTACAAACCGAAGTTCAAAGTACGAAATAAAAGAATATACAGACGGTTCGAAAGAAAGGATCCACAGGCGGATCTAAAAATATAATACAAAACATGTTTAACAGAATTAAAGTATTACGGACTTGCAAGATCCTTTATTTAACGCCCAGAAGCTCCCAGCCTAGTACGTGTAGTATCTGCCACTTAGTCTTTTGAAAATACGTCAGTTTTCACTGGTAAATACAATTAACCGACTCTTTTGAAAACATTTATGAAAATTGGTTTAGAGTCACAAGGCACAAAAATTATTTTATAACTTGGGACAATTATATAATAATCTTGTATACAGATTTACATGTTTGTCATACATTTAGGGCCCAGTATAGAAGCCGAGACACGATTAACCAACACACCACTAATATAAACCCACAAGGAGTTATCCCCAACAATGTGGGTATATCTTTTTACATACGCAACTGTCAGGTGTATGCCTACACCTCTTGCTTAAGTTGTGGCCATTTGCAATTAAATGAGCCGAGGATATCCAGGACACGGTTGCATTAACCCCCAATGTTTAAGTTATCAAACAAAATGGATTAAAACGGGTTATGTAATTTATTAATCACAATCTGATTAAATGATTCCATACCCGACTAAGCGGTAATATTTTACCGTATCCCAAGCCCGTATAAGGGAAAATAAGTTAAAAGTATTTACCTGAGCTTCTAAATGCAAGATCTATCTACTCAGCTGTTTAATGCAAATAGACTCGTGAAGGTAGCTTTTACCGGGGCTTCCTAATCTGGAACGAAGGTTTTATTAACCTATTAGATTGCTAACGTGTCTTATTTAAGTCATAGACTTAGACCGGTTAGTTTAAAGGACGATTTACGGTACGAAACGCTAGATTAAGCGATGATCGAATTGGAATGTAATTTAGACCCAAAAAGTATGGAGACTTTTATTATATGGGTAAACTAAATATATTATGGATTTTGAAGTTAAAATGATAAGGTTTAACCCGTTTCGGCTAATTTATGCAAACTAGTTACATAAACCGCACCGAACGCGTATAAGCATAAACGGGTAACCGGATGAGTCATGTACAAGTTCCATAAGTTATTATGCTTAATATATGTTATGATATCAGTAGGATATCAACAAATATGCCCAAAAAGATTTTAAAACCAAATTAAGCCTCATAAGGGCATTTCAGTCATTTTATGATTTATAAAAGAGGTTTACATGCAAACTAAGGTTCTGGTCATAAACCTTCTGTAAAAATATTTAATCTATGTTACACTAACAGTAGGATATCATATATATGTGTGGTTTACCATTTATGGCCAAACTATGCACCGTAGGGACATTTTGGTCATTTCACACATAGTTTTAAGGACTTATTTGGGATTCTGAGTTCATGACTTATACCTACTATAAAAATATTAAAAATGGTTTATAAAATCAGTAGGTAATAAGTCTTGGGTGCTAAGTATGGTTTAAAACCATACTATGCACCTTAATGTCGTAAAAATGGATAAATGACGATTATTTCGATGTTTATCAAATTCTGAGGTTATGACCAACTTTGTATGGTCAAAATAATTTATTTATATATCATATCAGTAACAAAAGGTTCTTGCATGTTATTTTTATTTAAAACCTAATTTATGTGTGAAAAGGGCATAATCGTCATTTATTAATATAACTAGGTTATCACCCGGGATTGCTTCCCGAGCTCGAGAAAATTACTTGTATTAAAAACTACTTATGATTAATGCATAATTACACGTTCACTGCCTCTGCATTCTCGATCTCGCCACCAGTTTTAGTAGCTCCATCTTGCTTGTGTGAATCATCTGTAAAACGGAAAAATTGAGTCAAAGTTGCATAACTAATGGTTACGCAAATCACATAACCGAATGCTTACCTCCTTCCTCGGAAATATCAGAGGCCACATGGTGAGATTATCCCTTAGCAGTTGCATAATTAATGTATTGTCTTTGTATGACTCCTCATTCATAGTATCAAGCTCGGAAATCGCTTCATCAAACGCCGGTTTGGCTAGGTGACAGGCCCTAAGAACCATAAGCAGTTAAGCGCATGTTAACTAATATTCAGAAACAATGTTGCTACGAATCAATTTAAGTTGAGCAAACCTTTCGGCTGAATTTAGAATATTGTCTAACCCGTAAAGATTTGACATAACCTCAAATAATTGAGAAAGGACCAACATTTACTTTTGAATGGGTTGATGTCGTCTATGTTTTAGCTCTAACTGGTCAAATGAGTAAAATAAAAGTATCTCGCTTTAAAGGGAAATGGGTTGCAATTCCCGTAAAAAGTAAATGCCTATACCTCATACGCTTTCATTGAAAGATCTGCAACCTCTTTCTTGTCATTACCAGACTTAAATTCTGCCATATATATACAATAATCCCCTTTCCTGTAGAACAAAAATCAATATTAGAATAACCATATTACAAAATCATTAATATGCAAGGATATGCAGCAGTTATCCACATTTACCTAACTATTCATACCTGATACTATCCGAATTAAGATTTGATACATAGGTTTTTTTTTATGTTTCAAAACAATTTGTATTTTATTAATTTATCGAGTTTAATGTAGTTGATGGTATATGGTATCTCACCAACAGACAACAGCTAAGGACATCACCCCACATATTTTCATATATATTAAACACAAGAGAGCACAATAGATTAATCCATAAGAGAAGAAGAGACTATTAAAAAAGGAATTATCAGTAGCTTATAAATATAATAATAATAACGTCCAAATGACTCAACTTTCTTCTACCAAACATCACCAGGTTACAACTTTCCACCCTTAAATTTGATAGAACATGCAGTTTTTTAAAATTTTCTTATTGAGTCAATTATACTATGTTATCTAGGCATATGGATGGCAAAATGGGTGGGTTGGGCAGGTTTGGGTAACGGGTTAGGATGGGTTCATTAAGAAATGAGTTAGCATGGCTTTAGGTCAAGATAGATTTTTGTCAAGATGGATTTGGGCATGATAGGCTAAAAACATAAATAAATAAAAAAAATCAAAAAAATCAAAATTAAAAAATCAAAAAAATCAAAAAATCAAAAAAATTAAAAAAATTAAAAAAACAAAAAAACACCTTTCTATCATTTGATTTGGCTCAAACTGATTCCAACATGATCATACCCGCTATTACTCTTGTTCTTGAAACCGATTTATGACACAACCTGATTTAAGAAACTTGTAAAAACTGTTTTAACCGACCCAAACTTGTCACAGCCCAACCGATGGCGGAATCATCGGGGCGCGGCACTAGGCGAATCAGATTGCTCAAGAGAATCCATAACAACTACATTGCGATAATATTTAATACATTCGCTATCCCATACTAACAAATAATACAATCACATAAGTTATCACAGATTTCTTGTCCTCTCGAACAATACAAATCCGACAACCTAGATTTTAGTTGAGTTTCTAGACTTCCTAGCTTGATTTGAAATAGCCTGCGATCCAACCTGCAACATACGTTAAGATATTTGTCAATACAAAAGTATTGGCGAGTATACAGGTTTGATATGTAGCGTAATAGATTAAAAAGTGTAGCGAATTTCCACATGCATAAACGTAACACATGACATATATATACTCACAAAGCTGATACTACCAACTAAGTCCTCGATCCTCGAATATGCGATGGAAAACTAGACCCCGTCGGGCGCAATAGTACTATACTAGTCATGGTGGGACGTCGCGAGTATAAGCCCTAGCACATATGCAACTAGCATCACGTATATCTATGCATAACAGTTATTCGCAAGTGATAATTCGATTGATTGAATAATTCGTTTGATAAGTTCGATTTGTTAGAAACGTATGTTACACCCAAAATGCGATTAAAAAGGGTTCAAGTATACTCACAGTGCGTAATCGACAAGTAAACACAACTTGTTTTGGATCGATTGAGAGTACGTCTGAGTTATCCAGGTTACAGATCGTTAAACGGTGAATAGCACGTTAAGTGGTGGCGAAAAGACCAAGGTTTGGTTCGGACATTGATGCTTGGGCCCGTTCGGTCGGCTGGACATGTGGTTTGTTTGGTTACCATGCTATCCAGTCGGTTAACATGGTGTCCGATCGGTTAGCATGTTGTCCGATCGGTTAACATGTTAGCCGATCGGTTTGCATGTTGTCCGATCGGTTAACATGTTGGCCGATCGGTTTGCATGTTGTCCGATCGGTTAACATGTTGGCCGATCGGTTTGCATGTTGCCCGATCGGTTACCATGTGGTCCGATCGGTTAACACCTTGTCGATTGGTCGGTTGAATTTTGTTTGCTGTCCGATCGGACGGCAATTCGTTCCATCGTCCTGATCGTGTCACACTTGATGGGTTTTGGAAAGATTTCAGGCGATTTGACTGAGACGGGGTGTCCTTGTGTTAAACTACTGAAACCCCATCAAATCCGACCCGTTCTAACGGCCGGGAACCACCCCGTTCCATCACATTTTGGCCGTCCTTGATGGTCTTTCCCGTGTTTAACACGAAAACACACACACTTTGGTTAGAAAATGTAGATTTAGACTAGATTTATGCAAAAACGTATGGAAATCATCCAGATCCGAGTCGTTCGTTCATGGATGACATCTCTCTTGAAGTTCATAAGATCTCCATGGTGACATCACCCTAGAATGCCCAAAATCCAGAGATTTCACGGTTAATCAGTGAAGATTTAAAAGGTAGAAAGGTGTAGAATTGAATATAGATCATGGAAGTACCAGAATTAGGTTGGAAACTTACAAGAATCACGAGATATCGAGAGAAAAAGGGGTTGGAACTTCTGGTCGAGCAGCAACAGTGACAAAAAGTGTGTTTGAGGTGAATGAGGGGTATTTATAGGCAAGGAGGAAGGAAAGGAGGGCAGGTTGGCCTGGATCGGACGGCCCGTTCGATCGGCCGGCCCATCCGGATCGGACGACCTGTCCGATCGGTCGGCCCAGCCGTTCAGCCGGCCTGTCCGATCGGTTGACCCATCCGATCGGTTGGCCCAGCCGTTCGGCTGGCCCATCCGTCCGGAGGCCTCTCGATCCCCGTTTTTGGTGCGTTGCGATAGTATGGGCCACATTTCCATATATTTATATTATTATATATATTATAATTAATCACCAAAGGGTCGTATATACGTATTCATATTCCAAAGTTTCGATATAACAACCGGTTTTCGTTTCGAGTATGCGATTATTAGCGACGTTTCACAGCCATCAAGGAGGGTAGTATAGGTCCTTTCTCGATGTCATCGTGAACGTTATTGTGTGTTGTGCCACAATGACTGACGGGGTACCATTCACTCGTATAGTCATCATCATCACGACGACTAGAGCTATAGCACTCACCCGAGAGTCTTTGTTAGCGTTAATTGTATGCGTTTCGACTCATCACGGCCACCGAGGAGGGTAGAATTGGTCCTCACTCTATGTCATCGTGAGTGTTAGTATTTGTGAGAATAGTTTGTAATAGTGATAGAATATGCGTAATTATTCGAATATACTGAGATATAGCGATGTATCTGATATAGTTACATTATGATCTGAATCTCTGGTGCTAGGCATAACGAGTATATCGAGTAGTAACAACGCACGAAAGTGCGGGTTGTTACAGTCTCCCCTACTTTAGGAAATTTCATCCCGAAATTAATCCAACAGGTAGACCTTTGAGAGTTGATCCTGCGTAAGTAGCGATACCGCGAGCGATTTGACCGCGAGTTGACAAGCGAGAGCGTTTCGAATAAGAGGGATCGATTGCGATAGCGAGAAGGTGACGTAAAGGACAAAAGTAATATCCCACGAGTCGGCGTTCCAAGGTACCTCGTGTCGCGGGGAATTCGTCAGTTCGATGCGATTGAAATTTTAAAGAACTTGAAAGGTTTCTCATGGCGTAGGATTAACTGAGTCGATCATTAAGCAACGTTACAAGAAACGTTCATTTTAGATATTAAAGGAATTTTTTTTTTGGATGGAAGTCTTGAAAATTTTCCTTTTAACATAAGGTCAACTGGGTCGATGTTAACCAATGTTGCAAGGAAGTTTAGGTTTTAACATTTTAAGGAATTCGAAGATGAAGACTGAATTTACGAAAACTCTCCTATGGCATGGGTTCAAGCTGAACTCGATGTCGAACCAATGTCTTAAGAGGGATTTCATTTTGATGTTGTAAAAGCTTTTAAGGAAAACTGGACTTATGAAACTTTTCTTGGACATGGAGTTAAGCTGATTCGATGTTATCTCCCCGTCGTGAGAGAATTTCACTTGTCCACCGGTTTTTAAATCAAAATTTTATATAAAAATAAGTTTTAATAGTACAAAAGGTAGTCAATCACCGAGCCCCACTTGGCACTTCCCCACGAAAGTTTGTTAATATGTTTAAAACATTTATATATAGGAAGTACCAGCGGCGTATCCACCATGTTTTGTCCATATTACTTCCGTTTCGTGAGGCGGTGTCAGGTGTGCCGATATGACACGGATAGAATTTGCGCTTACTCGGCCCAAACGATAGGAAGTCGGACCGAGTATAGGATAGAATCGAATAGGTTAAACCGATGAGTTGAATTGCGAATGTAGCTGTAGCAGCGTGAGCGGGTAGGCGTCGAGCGACAAGCGATAAGCGAATAGCGCGTTTTCGATTAGATTCCACATTAAACCCACATGGCACGTTTCCATGAGAGTTTGCTAACATGATGAAACACCACGTTTAACCATGTTAGTTTTGCCTCGTGAAGCGGTGTCATGTGTACTAATACCACACAGACTGCAATGAACACCAAGCGAGCGATAAGCGGTACGCGATACGCGAATAACGGTAGACTATACACGATCAGCGATAAGCGATTAGGTGATTAAGCGAATAACACAATACCAACAATGACGACGACGATAATCGATTACGATAAGCGGTAGTTGTTGCGTTGCAAGCAATGGAGGTATGCGCGATTTATGCGGTTCGCTTTGATTGATTAACACCACAGAATTTAACTAACATCAGACCCCACATGGCCTTTTTCCACGAAAGGCCGCTGATATGACTAAAACACCTTGATTTAACCATATGAGCTTCATCTCGTGAAGCGAGGTCATGCATGCTAACTTAACACGAATATCACAGATAACGGTATGGCGATAGATTGATACACAGCAAACGATATAGATTCGCATAATAAGCGATAGAGATTGCGAGATACACATGATAACAGATTGCGATTTGCCGAGCTTTGTTTCGAATAAGCTTTACGTTACGTTGCGATGCATCATGGTTATCGAGGAGGGTAGAATAGGTCCTCACTCAAACAACATCGTGAGCGTTACTGTACTCGATGAGATTGATCACGACAGACTTACGACCAGTCTTGCGTCGATACAATTTCCCTGCGAGGTAGACTACCCAGAGTCCATCGATGAGGCTATTGCACTGCGTTCGCAGACTTGCGACATGTCTCGCGATGTTGAGATTTAGTTGTTACGCCTTGCGATTGAGTGTAGTGTGTTGAAAATAATCACAATAGTATAATAGGTCTAATAACGTTCAACTCCACGTGGCACTTTCTTCACGGAACTTTGGTAGTATGTTAAAGCACACCTTGCTTGGCCCCTACTACTTAGATCCCGTGGTTTGGTGTCATACTTCGTCGTAACGCTTATGGCACCTTAGAATTTACTACGACCTCCGTGCACTGACCCAAATAATCCCGTGTGCACCCGTGATTAATCGTTCCTTGCACGTTTATCGTACCTCGTTCTAAGAGTGTAGTGAGGGTAAAACATATTATTTCGTGATATAGTATATAGTATGCGTGTGAATCTTGTCTAAGTGCGAGAGTTAATGTTACGCATAGTGGCAACATCGAATAATATAGTAGATCCAAACTTAGAAATTAACATCGAAAATTCGTATCATTACAACTTTATCCTACGCTTGCTAGATGTTTGATGCTGAAGACTTTTGCTGGAGTTGTTGTTGTTCTCAAGTTCGCGGTTCGATGCGGCAGTTGCGGGTGAAGTGACCGTAACGGTTGCAGTTATTGCAATAGCGACAGTCAGCCCCAACTGGATGATGATAGGTGCATGAGTAGCACTGAGGATGAACTCCAGTGTACGCTCGTTTTGGAAACACCAGAACTGTTCGAAGAGGTTTCGGTTGCGGCAGTTCGGTTTTTGATGAGCTCGGGCTTGGAGTCTTTCGCTTGCGGTTGGGTTTGTCGGTGTCTTGCGATGAGGTGTCATCGTTGGAGGATTCGTCGGAGGACTCACTTGCAGAATCCTTAACCGAGTCGTTGGAAGAACCGTCGGCAGAGTCATCAGAAGAATCGTCGGTAGATCCGTCACAGGAATCGTCAGCAGATTCGTCCGAAGGATCGTCAGCAGATTCGTCAGAAGACTCATTGCTAGGATCCTTTGAAGGATTATTGTCGATCGCTTGATAAGCTTGCTTGACAGGATTCTTGGAGAAAAGCCCTTCCATGAGTCGTTTGTTGTTGATTTCTGCAGCTAAGCGGTAGGTTTCTTCGATGGTAGCAGGTCTTGCAGCTTCGACAAAATCACCCACACACTCAGGCAAGCCGCGAATGTACTTCGAAATGGCTTTTTCTGAAGTGTTGACTTGACTTGGGCAGATTATGCTAAGTTGTTTGAACCTTGCGGTGTAGCCAGCGTTGTCACTTTCGACTTGCTTGATTTTCCAGAATTCGTCTTCCAGTTTCTGAATTTCGTGAGGAGGGCAGTACTCTTCCTTCATGAGCTCTTTCAGCTCATCCCAAGAGAGAGCGTAAGCTGCGGAGATCCCACGTTTGTTACGTTCGGCGGTCCACCAGTCGAGTGCTCGTGCTTGAAATACTCCGGTAGTGCAAGTAGTACGGAAACTATCGGGACACCCACTTTGACGAAGGGTAACTTCGATAGAATTGAACCACTGGAGTAGTTGAGTCACACCTCCTTCACCCGTGAATTCCATCGGGTCACAGGCTTTGAAGTGTTTGTAAAGAAAATTAGATTGCGACGCTTCCGTCTTGGAGTCTTCCGAGGCTCGAGAGTTGCTGAGAGAGTGCACTCGAGCGGCAATTTGAGGAATAAGCTTAACCACTTCCTTGGTCACAAGTGATGCAATCCTCTTATCGGCGCTTCGTTTGGCTTTTCTCCTAGCTATTCGTCTCGAGGTAGAGTCATTGGAAGGCATCTAGACAGGAAGAGACTGGGAGTGAGATTCGATCATAATGATTTCTGAGTTTTGCGATGCGATTGAGCGCGTTTAAAACTTGATGCGATCGTATAGTAGTAATGCGAATCACATAGGAGCCATATAGGAGACACGAAATTCCTAAGTTCTCACACAGTGACTTGTTGTTTTTACGTATATATATGACTTGTTGTTTATACGTATATATATATGTATTTATATAATTGTAATTTGTAATCATACACATACAGGTCGACTTAGAATATGTGAGGACGCGTTTGAGGTGAGGAAGCGAAGGCGATAGATTATGCATTAGTTTTTTTGCGAACATTCGGGTTTCGTTTTAGATTGCGAGGGCTGTGCGAATTGTGTATTTATAAAGCGAGGAGTGAAAATCGTTAAATCGAGGAATCGATAAAGCGTAAAGTTTCAACACGTAAATAAGTTCCAGCCAGTTGTAAAATTGGCGGGTCGTATGATAGAGTGCCTTGGGTGATTAGGCGTCGACTATCCAAGGTAACCCAACTATATTTGACAAGTTCGTGCACGCGCGTTGACTTAGAAGGCTCCATGCTTCCACTGGGATGCAGCTCATGGCATTCGTCTTCCTAGTCATTGCGTGGCTCGAGTTATCGTGATAGTCAAGTCCTTGGTGAGAGCTTTTTTTTTAAAACCAATTTATGGAGTGGAATGGCTTATTAAGGTACAGGTTTCACCCTTGACTTAATAGCTTCGTTCCTAATTGTGGTTATGCTCTTCGAATAAATTCGTGAGTTCCACTAGATTTCGAAATGGAGACTTTCGTCGAGATGTGGATGTCACTCCTAACTCGATGAAAGGTTCTCGTGCTAGAAAAATGCGCTGAGTGAGCGATCTAGTCGAGAGTTCTTGGTTTTCACACCTGGTCTTGACTGGATCACTCGGTTTCGTTATGCGAGTATTTTCGAAAACATGTGTATTGTGTCAGCCTTAGGAAAGGCTAAGTAGTATTCCGGCCTTAGGAAAGGCTCCTTCGTGTGAAGCTGTAGTACGCGGTGTTCACACAAAGTTGTAGCTTTTAGCAGTTTCGATCGAGAGTATCAAGTAGGCCAAATACAACCCTACTGGGTTCGTACGAGTCGGCCTGTTGGTACTTAAACTATAGACTAGGTCAAATTCTAAGACGTCGACCCGGACTAGGTCGAGTCTGGCCTAATTCCCTATAGTTATGGCTCTGATACCAATCTGTCACACCCCAACCGATGGCGGAATCATCGGGGCGCGGCACTAGGCGAATCAGATTGCTCAAGAGAATCCATAACAACAACATTGCGATAATATTTAATACATTCGCTATCCCATACTAACAAATAATACAATCCCATAAGTTATCATAGATTTCTTGTCCTCTCGAACAATACAAATCCGACAACCTAGATTTTAGTTGAGTTTCTAGACTTCCTAGCTTGATTTGAAATAGCCTGGGATCTAACCTGCAACATACGTTAAAATATTTGTCAATACAAAAGTATTGGCGAGTATACAGGTTTGATATGCAGCGCAATAGATTAAAAAGTGTAGCGAATTTCCACATGCATAAACGTAACACATGACATATATACTCACAAAGCTGATACTACCAACTAAGTCCTCGATGCTCGAATATGCGATGGCAAACTAGACCCCGTCGGGCGCAATAGTACTATACTAGTCATGGTGGGACGTCGCGAGTATAAGCCCTAGCACATATACAACTAGCATCACGTATATCTATGCATAACAGTTATTCGCAAGTGATAGTTCGATTGATTGAATAATTCGTTTGATAAGTTCGATTTGTTAGAAACGTATGTTACACCCAAAATGCGATTGAAAAGGGTTCAAGTATACTCACAGTGCGTAATCGACAAGTAAACACAACTTGTTTTGGATCGATTGAGAGTACGTCTGAGTTATCCTGGTTACAGATCGTTAAACGGTGAATAGCGCGTTAAGTGGTGGCGAAAAGACCAAGGTTTGGTTCGGACATTGATGCTTGGGCCCGTTCGGTCGGCTGGACATGTGGTTCGTTCGGTTACCATGCTATCCAGTCGGTTAACATGGTGTCCGATCGGTTAGCATGTTGTCCGATCGGTAAACATGTTGGCCGATCGGTTTGCATGTTGTCCGATCGGTAAACATGTTGGCCGATCGGTTTGCATGTTGTCCGATCGGTTAACATGTTGGCCGATCGGTTTGCATGTTGTCCGATCGGTTAACATGTTGGCCGATCGGTTTGCATGTTGTTCGATCGGTTAACATGCTCGCCGATCGGTTTGCATGTTGTCCGATCGGTTAACATGCTAGCCGATCGGTTTGCATGTTGTCCGATCGGTTAACATGCTAGCCGATCGGTTAGCATGTTGTCCGATCGGTTACCATGTGGTCCGATCGGTTAACACCTTGTCGATTGGTCGGTTGAATTTTGTTTGCTGTCCGATCGGACAGCAGTCCGATCGGACGGCAATTCGTTCCATCGTCCTGATCGTGTCACACTTGATGGGTTTTGGAAAGATTTCAGGCGATTTGACTGAGACGGGTGTCCTTGTGTTAAACTACTGAAACCCCATCAAATCCGACCCGTTCTAACGGCCGGGAACCACCCCGTTCCATCAGATTCTGGCCGTCCTTGATGGTCTTTCCCGTGTTTAACACGAAAACACACACACTTTGGTTAGAAAACGTAGATTTAGACTAGATTTATGCAAAAACGTATGGAAATCATCCAGATCCGAGTCGTTCGTTCGTTTATGGATGACATCTCTCTTGAAGTTCATAAGAACTCCATGGTGACATCACCCTAGAATGCCCAAAATCCAGAGATTTCACGGTTAATCAGTGAAGATTTAAAAGGTAGAAAGGTGTAGAATTGAATATAGATCATGGAAGTACAAGAATTAGGTTGGAAACTTACAAGAATCACGAGATATCAAGAGAAAAAGGGCTTGGAACTTCTGGTCGAGCAGCAACAGCGACAACAAGTGTGTTTGAGGTGAATGAGGGGTATTTATAGTCAAGGAGGAAGGAAAGGAGGGCAGGTTGGCCTGGATCGGACGGCCCGTTCGATCGGCCGTCCCATCCGGATCGGACGACCTGTCCGATCGGTCGGCCCAGCCGTTCAGCCGGTCTGTCCGATCGGTTGACCCATCCGATCGGTTGGCCCAGCCGTTCGGCTGGTCCATCCGTCCGGAGGCCTCTCGATCCCCGTTTTTGGTGCGTTGCGATAGTTTGGGCCACATTTCCATATATTTATATTATTATATATATATATTATAATTAATCACCAAAGGGTCGTATATAAGTATTCATATTCCAAAGTTTCGATATAACAACCGGTTTTCGTTTCGAGTATGCGATTATTAGCGACGTTTCACAGCCATCAAGGAGGGTAGTATAGGTCCTTTCTCGATGTCATCGTGAACGTTATTGTGTGTTGTGCCACAATGACTGACGGGGTACCATTCACTCGTATAGTCATCATCGTCACGATGACTAGAGCTATAGCACTCACCCGAGAGTCTTTGTTAGCGTTAATTGTATGCGTTTCGACTCATCACGGCCACCGAGGAGGGTAGAATTGGTCCTCACTCTATGTCATCGTGAGTGTTAGTATTTGTGAGAATAGTTTGTAATAGTGATAGAATATGCGTAATTATTCGAATATACTGAGATATAGCGATGTATCCGATATAGTTACATTATGATCCGAATCTCTGGTGCTAGGCGTAACGAGTATATCGAGTAGTAACAACGCACGAAAGTGCGGGTTGTTACAAAACTGATTTCAACCCTATGTCAATTGATTTGGATATGATTATTTCTCGTTAATACCAGTTTATGAAACATGGAAATGCATGTGCAATTATGACATGCAAAGGAAGTAAGCTTCTATATAAAAGGTCAAAGTCAAACATGACATGCAGAGGAAGTAAGCTTCTATATAAAAGGTCAAAGTCAAACATATTGCTATTTGGTTTATTATTCTGTTACTGAAATGCAAATCCAAGATAAAACAAAGTATATAAAGTGTTGAGGATTACCTAATAAATATGTTAATAATTCGATCAATTTGCGCTTAAACTCAAGCATCAGAAGCATCATTGTTTTCGCCCTCTTTATAACCACTGCACCTTATAATATACACCTTTAACAAAAAGCGAAAGAACGATCTTTAATAACAAACTAACAATATCTAAGTGTTAACAATATCTAACTGGTTTGGCTACACATCGTTTGTTGACAAATGTTGACCAATATAAATACCCAAATAAACTCACGTTCTGTACCAAAATCATTCGAGGCAGTGTAAATATTGATGAAAATAGTACTCATTATTTTCATAGATTCATCATTCATGGCCTAAGAAAAAAAATTAGCTCCAAAAGCCGATAATGGGGGATCAAATCAAACGACTGTTAAAAAACAAACTGAACTAAACAGGAAACTGACGCAACAAAAGATCAAGCAAAAACTAAAGTAAACATCTATGAAGCTTTCATGCGATCAAAATATCAGATCAAATAGTACTCATTATTTTCATAGATTCATCATTTACCTAGCGTAATACACATCCTCATTTTTTAAATGACCCAAAATAACCCAAAAAATCCAAATGGGTTTTTATTGCCAGGCCTATATCTAGCATTAGAGTAATATTTGGTATGCTACCAAAACTTATAAAATATGTGAATGAACCACATTTTTATAAATTTTCTGAACCATTTATGTATACTTGCAGACCCAATAAATCAACCCGTGATTTCAAAAGCATATATAGAAGGAAGAGAAGTACTTTACCTGGAATAAACAGGATGTAAAACCTGCAACATAAACAAATGTATAAGAACAAAGTCAATCATTTAGCATGTGTAACATAGATACCTAATATGAAAATGGGTTAGGACTGATCCAATTACAAACAACATACAATGAACTTAGGTCCCAACTCAAAGAACTCAACAATCTGCAAATCGACAGTTAAGCTAACCCATTATATATTTATATTCATACTTGCTTGAGATCAAGTCCAACAACATTCAAAACCTAACACTCATCACTGTCAATCAAATACAAAAATCCTAGACCATAATCACCAATTACCCTTTATTTTACCCAAACAAAAATTGGAAATCATACCTGAGTTGTTGCAAAAGACTGGCATTGTTTACTGGCTGCATATTGTTTAATATTAATTACAAAAGAGGCGCCTTTATCCCACTTGATTCCTTTAGTTGTGCAAATAAGAAAAAGGTTCTTCGATGGGTCTCCAAAACTTCCCAACATTTCCTGCTTACAGTTTTTTGTGTTTTGCCACGTGTCTCCGTATCTGTTTAGAAATACAACAGAAGAGTAGACATAAAAATGGCTAAAAATCAATACCTAACTGTTTTCACTTGAGCAAACAGAGTGTATTTCCATGTAGTTTGTGTCATAGTCATAATCACCCTTCAACGATGTCGAAAAGAAATAAAAGCTAACACAGTTTGATTATATTAACAATAAAAATCAAAGAAGAAATGAACTTTACAACATACCTTCGATTATAAATGATGAATCAGTGATGAATAGAGTAGATTTGCGGTGAAACCTACAACCACCACCACCTTCTACCATAGTTTCTAGCTTAAAAATAAAATAAAATTGCATCAGATATAAAGTCAAATTATCATCATAGAATATACTACATTAATACTAATTAAAAAGCACAATACTATACATTTTGTATTCAATTAAAGCCGCTAAGTTTGAAAAATAAAAAAAAACTTCCTACACATCCAAAGAAGACTCAAACACAGAACAAAAAACTGCAGTGTTTTTTTTTTTTACGAAAAGAAGCCTGAAAAATAGGAGCTTTTTCAGTAAACAAACCCCCCAAAACTGCTGGTTTTTTCTGCACAAAAACCTCAAAAAACTGCAGTTATTTTCGACGAAAAAATAGCCAAAAAATATCAGCTTTTTTCAACAAACAAACCCCCAACACTGCAAGTTTTTTCAGCCTGAAAACATAAAAAAAAAACGCAGTTTTTTTCGAGGAAAAAATGCCAAAAAACAACATCTTTTTTCACCAAACAAACCCTCCAAAACTGCTGGTTTTTTCTACACAAAACATCAAAAAAACAGTAGTTTTTTTTGAAGAAAAAATGCCCAAAAAACAGCAGCTTTTTCCAGCACTTAAACCCCCAAAACTGCATGTTTTTTCAGCACAAAAACATCAAAAAATTGTGCGTTTTTTCTGCAAAAAAAAACCCCCACAAATTTGCTAGTTTTTTAGCGATCAAAACATTAAAAACTACAGTTTTTTAAACCAAAAGAAGCTTATCGAGGCAAACGAAACCAACGATTACGGAATATATTCGTGTCTAAGCACAATAAAAAGTTAAAGGTAAAATACTTTCTAATATTTAGAGAAACAAAATGAAAGAGTACATACTGAAAAGAAGCTTAACGAGGCTCTCATTAACAACATATTCATACACCAAAACCTTCTCCGGAAACATGCAATACCCCAAAAACTCAATAAATTACGATGTTATATGCAAGCTAATAATTTACCTTCATTTGTAAAGTATCTATTCCCCTATTTTAATGTCTCTGAAAGCTTCTTCATGGCAATTTCCTTGTCATCCTGCACATCCATATAAATCAAATTAAATTATTCATCAAATCATCAAATTAAATTATTCATCAAATCATCCACCACAACAAACATATAAATCACAAAATTGGAGTAAAAAAAACTAAAAGTTCACCTATCTAAGAGCAGACCAATCAAATTTCCTAAAAAAGATGATGAATGATAAGATTCATCTGTTTCATCTTTTAGTGGATGTTACTTTACATATTTGAAATAAGTGAAGTAATTTGATTAACCGACTTGTTTGGTGTTGGTTGAACCAAGAGCGTAGCAACAGGCACAAATGTGCGTCTCATTTCAGGATTTGAGTTTTCAGGCTTCGACCTTTCAGATGAAAGTACATGAGTTCGTGCAAGTTCTTCATGTTTGGCTAGGACTCGCTGTAAATCATCATAAAGAGCTAATCCGAGAGATAATAGTAATCCATCCCTGGAACCAAAAATAAAATATATATCAGGATAGCGAAAATTAAATAATGAAAATAGAACATATATTCAATGTACAGGTGGCAATCACGACATCTTTACTTATGAATGCCTAAATGGTTTATTAGTAAGCAAGCATGACACATCATTATCATTGCCATTGCCATCGCCATCAAATGTGTGTGAATCGTAGCTTCTTTCTTTGTGGAGAGAAGAGTGAGAGATGAATGAGTGGTATACTTGACACCACTTCAACCAGCCATGGGCTTGCTCTCTTTACATTGTGTAATAAAGCTGGTTCATGCCAACTAACCTACATCATGGTCAAAAGTATCAAGAAATAATCTTCCATTTTATGAATCAATGATGTGTTGGCATGTTATATATCAACATAGCCAAATTGATATCGATCACATAATATTAAAATGCTAACAAAATGCAATGATGCATAGGAGAGTTACCTGTAGAAGCCGCCATGGAGAATTAGGCCACTGAAAAGGATCAGCAACTTCAATAGAAGATACAGTTCCCATGAACCAGCTTATACGTGATGAATCCTCTGTTTCAAAGGCCATTTTGAACCTCATTCCAGCACACCATTGTCTGCTTAGTTAAGCAGCAAAGAAGAAGCTTTCACACAAAATCTGGATTGTTTCTTAACGGAACCAAGTGTTGAAATCCTAACAAAAAAAAGGCACGTATTTAATTAATGCCAAGTATTAGTCACAAATTACAACAATTGATGAGAATAAAAATATGAAAATTCCAAACTTAATTCTCTAAATAATAAAATTATATTCAAGGTGTTGCCGTTTATTAAGCCAAAAGCCATTCTATTTGCGCACTTGTTAGCCTCAAAAATCTTAATCAGCGTTGAGTTCCGCATCGCATCCAATTGTAGAACAAATCTTAATTTATCCTAACACATAAGAATGCCTAAGTTATATCGCTAAATCATTGAAAAAAGAGCAGTAATAACTTACTGAGAACCAGAACTACAAACTTGCATAACCGATCAAACCTACGTATTTGTACCAAATATAGCCAAATCAGTACAAAAATTTACATATGATATAACTAACAGTCTAAAAAACAAAACGCTGATTACATCGATTATTACACAATGCTCTTTAACCAAACACAAATAAGTTAAGTTAAAAAATAATAACCTAATCTTAGTTCACCTAAACATTGATTAAATCAATATTTATGCAATTTGATTCAACTAAACACAAAATTAGGTATCTGAATCGTAATTCGCACACAAAACAAAACAAAATCAGTGAAGTTAAACCAGAAATAAGTCCATAACCTAACCTAAATCCACGTAAATTACATCGATGATAATGCAATGCGCTTAAATCAAACACAAAATTAGGTATTCGAACAATCAGTCAAGAAAAAAGATCAATAACCTGGAGCACGAGCAAAGATAATATCGTGATTCGCCATTGGTGAATGAATGATTGAAGCTAAAAAAGAAGAAATAATCCACACTGTGATCAATACTCAGACAAATATGAATTGGGCTTGTTACATATATAACTGCGAAGACCAGTTTTAAACGAAGAGGAAACAACAATGGATACATAGGAAAGGTTGCCACCGTCAAAAGGACCACACCATCACCACCGGTCTGACGGAACGACTAGTGTTTTCTGATGAAGGATTGTATCAGAAGGGAGGGATAAGAGAAGAAGTGCACCAGGTGGAGAGGAAGTTTCGGGATTGTATCAAAAGGGAGAAGACAGAGAAGAGAAGCCAAAAGGGAAAAACTTAGGGTTTTGAAAAAAGAAGCGTACATAAAAAGAGAAGACGAAAGTTTGGGAGGGAAAATGAAAAGAGTGATGCCCTAATTTACTGACACGTGGCCCAAATAACTTTCATTTATTATATATAATAGATACAAAACTCATGCATAAACTAAGTAAGTAATCTGACTTGGAATCCCAATTAGTCCTAAATATGATATCATAACAGTGAGTAATGAATTTTTATGTCAAACTTATGTTTAAACTTTATTTGCATGCAAAAGGGTATTTTAGTCCTTTTTAAAGCTTGTTTTATGATTTATTGTATAATCTTAGTTTGTGACCAGAAGATAAATGTCATAATATGTTAAATAACATTACTAATTAGAATGTAATTCATTTGCATGGTTGTTTATGCCAAAAATCTCATTTTTGACAAAAAGGGCATTTTAGTCAACATCAAGCATAATAACGGAATCAAGTAAATAAACTCAGATTACTAAGTGACCAAGTAATATAACCTCAGAGGGTTATACTACTACATAATACGGTCACAAAGGAACCTTAATGCATAAAGAAACTAAGCTAATTCGGGTCAGAACTGAAAGTCAAAGCAAAAGTCAAGTTTTTGCGACTTTCGGTTGCGAACCGAGCCTAATCTTAGAATTGTCGGGTTGAACATGTTTAGACATGTTCTAATAATGTTTACCAAGTTATTAAAGTGATAAAACATATTTTATAACCTCTACATTATCAGATTTGAATTTATTTAAAAACTGACCCTTTTGACTTTTTATGCTAATTACTTTGACCCGACAATTAACTAAGTAAACGTGGTAATTAGGAGGTGCCCTTTTGAGTGATTAACACCTACCTAATTATGATCACGTAGCCATATTCACCTCGAACAATGGCTGGACCGTTTAGGTCTAAACCGAAAGTCAAAGTCGAATTGCGGCAACTTTGACTTTCGGCTTTTAAATGCATAAAAACCAAACTAAGGAGGCTAAGGACACTTCCAAAGGGTCCTAGCTTGAAACTTGAACTATGGAGAGCTTCCTTTTGACCAGGAACCTCAGAGAAACCAAGGTAGAGAGTAGAGAAGATGATTTTGAAGTGAGCAAGGAAGAATGAGGGCAATGGACCTATTTATAGTGCAAGATGAGGTCTTGTGTTGCAACCAGGTGTCCAAGAGTGTTGTGAGAGCTTAACAAGTGTCCATAGACGTGTCCCAAAACAGCTAACAACCCCTGGTATCGATTCTGATTTTTTTTTTGGATTTTTTGTGTGGCCTGCAAGCAATTTTTCTGCCTAGTACCAGTCTTTACGGACCGTAAGCATATACCCCATACGGTCTGTAACCGATTTTGAATTGTTTCGCCCAGATACAGTCCTTACGGACCGTAAGCCTAGAACTTTTACTGTCCATAAGCCATTGATCAGAAAACTAAAACTTTTAAACTTTACATATTTGGCCCATCAACTTTTTTATTCAACATTAATCATTCCCGAGAGCATGTTTTAACATTATAAAGCCCCAGGTTTGATAAAAGGTCACTCAGAGGCATAAATTAGCATGTTGACACTTTTAGTCCCTCCGTATACATCTTTTCATTGTTTGACATCTTTAACCTTTCAAAGTCAACTTATTACCCGTCTAGGGTTTATGACACGTATCTTCTTACTATTGGGTATGATTTTCTGAGGTGTTACATCCTCACCCCCTTAAAAGAAATCTCGACCTCGAGATTTACTAAAATAAATTAGGGTACTTCTGTCGCATAGTGGATTTAACTTCCCACGTATATTCTGGGCCTCTACAGGCATCCCATTTCACCTTCATAATCGGTACATGCTTCCTTCGAAGCTTTTTAACCTGTCGATCCTCGATCGATATAGGTTTCTCGACAAACCTCAGGCTTTCATCTATCTGCATGTCTTTATGAGACATTGCTAGCGATTCATCAGCTAGACATTTCTTTAAGTTGCAGATGTGGAACACATTGTGAATTCCACTCAGCTCTTCAGGTAAGTTCAGCTTATAGGCCACACTCTCGAAACATTCGATGATCTCGAATGGTCTGATGTATCTTGGGCTTAGCTTGCCCTTTTTACCAAATCGCATCACTCATTTCCAGGGTGACACTTTGAGTAACACTTTATCTCCTACCTCAAACTTTAGAGGTTTGCGCCTTTTATCTGCGTAACTCTTCTGTCTGTCTCTGGCAGCCTTTAGACGATCACGGATCTGAACAATCTTGTCCATCATCTCAAGGACTATCTTAGGCCCTGATAGCTGGGTTTCCCCAACTTCTGCCCAACAAACATGCGTTCTGCATTTTCTTCCATATAAGGCCTCAAAAGGCGCAGCCTGAATGCTCGTATGGCAACTGTTGTTGTATGAGAACTTAATCAAGGGAAGATGATCATCCCAACTTCCACCTAAATCAATGACACATGCCCGAAGCATGTCTTCAAGTGTTTGAATCGTACGCTCGCTTTATCCATTCGTCTGAGGATGATAAGCAATACTGAAATTCAAACGAGTGCCTAAGGATTGTTGGAAACTTTTCCAAAAATGAGAAGTGTATCTAGTATCCCTGTCGGATATAATAGATACTGGCACTCCGTGGAGAGATATAATCTCATCCACATACAATTGTGCTAGTTTATCGAAGCTATGAGTCTCTTTTCTGGGTAAGAAGTGAGCCGACTTAGTCAATCTGTCAACTATGACCCATATTGTATCATTTCCATGTCTTGTCTTAGGTAACTTGGTAATGAAATCTATAGTTACCATCTCCCACTTCAATGTGGGAAGTTTTGGTTGTTGGAGTAAAGCTGACGGCTTTTGATGTTCGGCTTTAACCTGAGAGCACGTCAAACATTTAGCTATGTGTGTGGCTATGGATTTCTTCAAAACCATCTACCAATAGTTTGCCTTCAAATCTTGAAACATTTTGTCATTCCCCGGCTGAACTGAATATTTGGAATTATGAGCTTCTTGGAGGATTATATCTCTAAGTCCTCCATGAATCGGAACCCAGATCTGACCATTTAATATGAGGATTCCATCATTCCGAGGTGACAACTGATCAAAAGTTGCACCTAATCTTTCATCTGGAAAGTTATCATCCATTACAGCTTCTTTCTGTGCTGTTAACAACTTCTCGTTTAGACTGTTCTTTAGTTCAATACTCTTAGCGTTAATCCGTATGGTTTTGACTCTTTCTTTCCTACTTAAAGCATCAGCGACCACATTTGCTTTGCCAGGATGGTAGCGAATTTCACAATCGTAATCATTCAATGTTTCCATCCAATGGCGTTGTCTCATGTTGAGACCTTTCTGGCTAAACAAGTGTTGGAGACTTTTGTGATCAGAGTATATCACATATTTAGTTCCATACAGGTAATGTCTCCATAACTTAAGTGCAAATACAATGGCACCCAATTTCAAATCATGGGTGGTGTTATTCTTTTCATGCACCTTTAGTTGTCGTGATGCATAGGCAATCACCTTGCCTCTTTGCATAAGCACACATCCCATGCCTGTGTGCGAAGCATCACAATAGACAACGAACTATTCTATTCCTTCAGGCAATGTCAATACAGGAGCATTGCTCAACTTCTGCTTGAGAATCTCGAAAGACTCTTGTTGTTTAGCACCCCAATCAAATTTCACATTCTTGCGGGTTAAATTAGTTAGAGGTTCAGCTATCCTTGAAAAGTGTTCGATGAATCTTCTGTAATATCCTGCCAACCCTAAGAAGCTGCGGATTTCAGTAGGGGTCTTAGGTGCTTCCCAATTCATGATTGCTTCTATTTTAGCGGGATCCAATTGGATGCCACGCTCACTTACCACATGTCCAAGGAATTGGACTTTGCGAAACCAGAATTCGCATTTGGAGAATTTCGCGTAGAGCTTTTCCTGTTGTAGAAGTTTGAGGATGCATCGGAGATGTTTCTTGTGATCGACTTGACTTTTTGAATAAATAAGTATGTCATCGATGAAGACAATGACAAACTTATCCAGATACGGCTTGCAGACTCGATTCATGAGGTCCATGAATGCTGCTGGTGCGTTAGTGAGCCCGAAAGACATCACCAAGAACTCATAGTGGCCATACCTTGTTCTAAACGCGGTCTTGTGTACTTCTTTAGTTCTGACCTTTAATTGATGATATCCCGATCTTAAGTCGATCTTTGAGAAGAAACTTGCCCCCTGTAGCTGATCAAACAGATCGTCGATCCTGGGCAATGGATAACGATTCTTGATTGTTACTTTGTTTAGCTCACGATAATCAATGCACAAACGCATTGACCCCTCTTTCTTCTTTACAAACAGAATGAGTGCTCCCCAAGGTGACGAGCTTGGTTGAATAAAGCCTTGCTCCAATAGTTCATTCAACTGTGTTCTTAATTCTTTCATTTCGGTTGGCGCTAAGCGGTAAGGAGCTCGTGCAACTGGTGCTGCTCCTGGTATAATATCAATTCTGAACTCTACTTGCCTCTTGGGAGGTAGACTAGGTAGTTTTTCAGGAAAAACATCTGGGTATTTTGTAATAACAGGCTTCAACATGTCTACTGTTACTTGTGCCATGTAAATGATAAATCCGTTCTTCAAACACTTGGATGCCTTAAGCATAGTCACTTGATTAGGCAATCCATAGTGCGTATCACCTTGGATAGTGATTGATTCACCAGAAGGGGTTTTGATCATAACTTGCTTCTTATCACAGGCAATTTGTGCTTGGTTAAACGACAACCAATCCATGCCTATAACTATATCAAACCCGCCAATTTCATTGGCAACAAGGACAATGGAAAAGAATGGTTCCTAATGGATATGAAACATCCATCTAGAATTGTTGAAGCAGTTTCTAAAGTACCATCAACCAATTCTACCTCATATTTTATGTCTAGAGTTTTAATAGGCAGATTCAACAGTTTACTAAATTTTATGTCTACAAAGGACTTATCTGCATCAGAATCAAATAAAACTCTAGCATATATATCATTTATGAAGAAAATACATGTTATAACGTTGTCATCCTGCACTGCCTCCTTGGCATTCATTTGGAAAACCCGGGCATTTGTCTTTTTAGCCTCTTCGGGTTTCTTTGCATTTTTCGGGCAGTTGGTCTTGATGTGCCCTTTTTTATTGCAACCGTAACAGGTTGAATTCTTCAGATCCTTGCATTCCAATGTTTTATGACCCTTCTTCTTGCAGATTCCACAGGGTTTAGCCTGCGTATCAATAGTGCATTTCCCGAAATGGTTTGTCTTGCAGTTCTTGCACAAGGGATTTTCACCCGACTGATTGGTATTTTTCTTAAACCCAGAGTTTCCTTTCTTTTTCTTATTAGAATGTTGGGAGCTATCATCTCCCTCTTTCTCTTTCCTTCTTCTGTAGTCTTTACAGACTTATTCCTGACAATATCTAGTGTCAGGGATAGAGACAGATCCACTGTTGACCTATAAGTGGCGGGCTTTGAAGCCTTCACATGCCCTTTTACCTCGAGAGCTAAACCACCAATAGAGCGTGCAATACGCTTGGGTTCTGGAGTTACCAAATAAGGTACCAGTCTAGACATGGAGTTGAAGCTAGTAACATAAGCTCGACAATCTAAGTTCTTCGTAACCAGAGTTAGGAAGTCAGCTTCAACTTTCTCTACTTCGTGTTGCGGGCAGAAAGTTTCT
Organism: Helianthus tuberosus; assembly: GCA_030545235.1. Lineage (NCBI taxonomy): Eukaryota > Viridiplantae > Streptophyta > Magnoliopsida > Asterales > Asteraceae > Helianthus > Helianthus tuberosus. The sequence continues at coordinate 24,666 of JARYGA010040082.1, forward strand.
TTCATCAGTTCTACAAATTTATCCCACGAAATATTGTAAAGTGGAATTTTCCCTAAGGCCTGTATCAGTGCCCTCCACCAAACTAGGACATCACCTTTAAAAGACTGGGATACAAACTTAACAACATCCTCCTTGGCACACCCAATAATGTTAACAACTATCTCCATCTCGTCTAGCCACTTCATACAGTCAATGGCTCCTTTTTTACCAGTGAAGTCTCTTGGTTTGCAAGAGATAAAATACTTGTAAGAACAAGCTTTGGAACGTGGTTCCTGGTCAAACACTATCTTCTTGGATGGTTGACTGTTCTGATTTGATGAATGTTGAGATTCGTCCTTCTTTAGTTACAGCGGTGTCTATCATAGCTTGCAAATCAGCACCCGTTACGTTCAATATAGTGTTATTATTCCCTTCAGTAGGGTGACTATGAGCTTCATCCGAGCCAGCCATGACGGAGCTTGTATGCTATATATCAAATGACAACAACTTATTTAGTGGTCTTATATTGAAACATCATATTCGGTGATTCATTAACCATGGTAAGAATAGACCACATTAGTTAATTGGTTAATCCATTTAAAAAATATTTCTTTGAACTTTTCGTTATAGTTAGCTTAGGTTATAAACCATTAAGAGCATTAAAGTGGCACAAAAGGCCTTGTCACAAGGACAGTTTTTAAATTATAGGCCATGATCTTATTGGATCAAAGGTATTAAGGTTTGAACATAGTTCTTCACCTTTTTGATGAAGAGTTATGGACTACAACTGTCGTTATTATGAATTTGGTAAAGTTTGGCCCGAAGGCGAAACAATAACATCACCAGAGGATGCTTTGATATGATCATCTTATTTGATGATATCAGCCATGATTCATTTGATCATTTAGGCTATATAAGGAAATTTGGAAGAATCCAAGTATTAAGATGACTAGTGTGATTTTCTCGAACCACATTTGTCAGGAGTGTTAACATGTTCTTAGATGTTAACAAGGATTTAGCATGTTAAGAGGGTTTTACCATCACAGCCATGTCTATATTGACATATAGGCTAGGTTATACCATTAAGACGGTCTTTTGAAATTTATTGGCAGATCAATTATAAATTGAAATGATAGTGTGATAAATGATATAATGCATATACATGTATAATAACAAATGTAATTATAAAGAAATTTTCTCATTAAAAGTGCTAAGAATTACATAAACTGCCCTAAACGGGCCTTTAAATAAATAAACTGTCCACGCAGGGACTAAATAAAAGACAAGTCCTCGCAGGGACTGATACATAAAATAAATGTCCACGCAGGGACTTAATTGAAATACAAATAACAAAACAAAAGTAGGGGTCTTCAATGATCTTTCTTTTTCCCCTTTATGAAGTTTGCAAGACCCTTAAGGAACTTATGGGTCTTTCTTTTACGTTCTTCCACCCTATGTTCAACTTCTTCCAACCTTTATTTCTTGTGGCTGTGGTTGTTGAGGTGGAGGTTGAGGTTGTTGCTGGGGTTGAGATTGTGGGTATTGATACCCATAAGCAGGGTACCCAGTTGGGTAAACGGGTGGAAAAAGGTGAGGGATAGTATCACACCCCCAAAATACCACCTACGGAAACCCCGCTAGGCGTGTGACGTATTAGGATCCAACCACCAATCACATTGAACTCATAATAATATTTCAAATAAAAACTTTCATTCATTAAAATAAAGTGTTACAAAATATTTATTAAACTCAACACGTTCAGCGGAAGCACAAATCATTAGTTATGTTTTTCACAATCCAAGTGTAGGAAAGCCATTAGATTTGTCTCGTGATTCCATGTATCTCGACCCATGACCACTCCAGCATCCCAGACAACAAGTTCCAATGATATGTACCTATAGGCCTGTAAGCATGCAGAAAAGTGTATCAGCATAACACTGGCGAGTTCACAGTTTTGTTTACCGAAAATCGTGTTATACGTTTTTCTGTCAAAAGTTTAGTTCAGTTCAAAAGCAATTCCAAAAACAATGTTGATAATAACTCGATACCGTACAAGATGGCTTCAGTTTGTTTGCCCGTCCCCAATGCCCCTATCAAAGCATTGGTCATGATTTAAGGTAATTAGTTCACGCCCGTCTCCCCGGTACGGTGTGAGGGCGCCAAACCTAATAGCGCTATCAACTAATAACTCCGTTTCCTCCCCGGCAACCATTTCGGTAGAAGATGGGACTTAAGGTGATAGGAGTGAGTGTATTATCCAACATTCCGGTTTAACATTCTAGTCAAACCTATTACCCAATATTCCTCCCCGGAATATTTACCGAATGTCCCTCCCCAGGACGCATGCTTGAAAATGAGTAGTGAACTCACCTTAGATTGCTCGGTATGTTACTGATGGGTTGGTAAAATTCCATAGCTTAATGGTTTTAATTTCGGTTAATTACACGAAGTTACTTTCTAGAATACACTACTTTGATATGGTTTGTGTTTTGCAGGCATTGACGGGTTTAAGGTGCATTTTGGAGATTTACTGAAGCTTTGGGCGGATGCTAAAGAGAACATAATTGAAGAAAATGCAAAAAGAGGCAAAACTGAGCTGAACGGTCCGTTGTCTATGACGTCGATAGCAATTGGCACCTAAGCTTCGTGATAGTAATCCGTTAATCACTATATGCAATTGAATCAAGTTAAAACATGTAGGAACCCTAGGTCTTGCAATAATCGAACCGGGTGTGGAACTTGTCTCTAATTTCTTGTTTTAATCATTTAGTAATTTAGTTGCAATTTTAGTTAATCACAAGTGTTTTAGATAAAAACCAAATATTGGTTCACTTCGATTCATTTTTCCAACCAAATAAATTTATAAAAAAAATTAGCAAACTTCATAATCACATTGTATATTTTTGTAAATAGTCTAACTAATCGAACGGGCCATGTGATACTGACCACATGCTCTTCGTGGATACGATACCCGACTTACCCTAGCTACCTAGGTTTAATTGGGTTTTTGACTGATCGGGATGACACAGTCACGTCAAAATGGCGCCGTTGCCGGGGAGCTAGTGCGCTTAGTATTTCATTGCTTGTTCGATTTTAGTTTAGTTTTTCTTTCTTGTATTTTTGTGATTTTACTTTGGGTGGTCGAGCTTGTTTGTGCAGGTACCATCTTTCAATATGAATTGGGTAGATGATGATCCGTGTGAGTGTTGCGGGAGCGGAGAGCACTATTTAGAGGATTGCTCTGTTTTCTACGAAAAAGTTCAAGCCAACAAGGAACGGGAAGACTACCTCAGCGGATTGTTTGATTATAGGAGGGCGGATTATGAAGATTTCAATGGTCCATCCTCACCTTATCCATACACTAGACCACCTCCACCACCGTGGCAAGAAAAGTCATGCCCTTGTTGTGGAAAAGTTCACATACATGAAGATTGTCCAGTGTTTTGGAAAGATCCAGTGTTTTGGAAAGGAAAAATAAAGTCCGGTTACAAGCCACCACCACATTATCAAGACTATTACTATGAACCCAAATCACCATATTTCTCAAGTTACCGGGAGGAGGAGTATGATGATTATTATAATGAATACCCTCAACCGGTATACGAGAACCCACAAGATTCGATGCATTCTAAGCTTGATGCTCTCATGGACATGATGAAAGAATATCACCAGGATATCAAAGATATGAAGAAAGCGAATGAAGTGAGAGATAAAGCCCATGAAGCATTGGTGGTGCAAGTGGGTCAATTAGCGGAGGAATTAGCCCAACTTAAACGAGACCAAGAGGTTTGGGCCAATGGTACAATAGTAGATGGTGATGTGGTGGAAGAGGTTATCGATCTTCCCGAGCAAGAAAATGAATGTTTGAACCGAGCGGAAGACATCACACCGCGGGACGAGTCGGATCCGAAAGATGTCCACGTTCATATCCATCCTTCTCCCATACTTATCACTCCAACCAACAAAGTTGGGGATGCGGGTTCGAGTATAAGGATTCGAAGGGTGGCGTTGCAAGACATAGGCCAGTTTAGTAAGAAGCGACCCCAAAGTTGTACAATATGCATGCCGGGAAAAATAAAAAGAGAATGGATCCGGCATGCCAAATACCGAGCGTATGTAGGCAACTCGGTAGGAAAATGTGCACTTCGACCACCATGAGAGGCAAATCAGGTATAATTGTTGTAGAGTTTGTACTATTATTCGTTTTATTTTTATTTTTAATTTTTTTCTTTTCTTAGTTAAATGAACGTTGTGGGTGTGTTCCCTATATAACCCTCACTAGACCTCTCGTCCTCCCAAGCTATTGGGGGGTTTAAAAGGGCTTGTTGCATAAGCTAAATGCAACCGTGATTCCTATGAAAGTGAGTTAGGCTTGTTATTGTTGTATCTTATTTTTCCACAAAAAAAAAATCAAGGTAATTTAACGCATGATTTGGTAACACTTTTATAAAAATGGTAGAACTAACCACCTAACAAATTTCAATGGTTGTGAGAAGCATGCTTCTACACAAGGGGTAGAATTTGTAGGTACATGATGTTCGAGAGACAACCGTTTTTATGAAGAGAAGAAGAAGATATGGGCATCAAGCGACAAAAATCAGGTGCATGCGTTTCCTTTTTACCTTGATTCTTAGTTTAGTAATAAGTGGATTGTATTTTGTATTTTATTTTTCCGGGGTGAAATTTTGGAAGGTTAGCCGTGTCACATCCCTTGTGCGTTTTAAAACTCTAGTTCTTACACATTGAGGACAATGTTTACCTCAAGTGTGGGGATGGGGGAGTAGTAAAAGTTTTCGATTTTGACCCGTTCATTTAAATACTACACATTGAGGACAATGTTTACCTCAAGTGTGGGGATGGGGGAAAATTTCAAAAAATTTTCAAAAATATATTGTTTCAAAAGCGATCTTAAAAGCACAAGTAAGTAAGTCAACGAGGGATGACACAACCCATTTGGTCTTTTGTCATGGTCAAGTTCAAATTAATAGCATGACGGGTATTTAGCGGGTGGTTATTTGGGAATAATTCGCCTAAGAAACTAGCACATCATGCATATCACATACCATACCCTTTATATATGTGAAGTTTTGAGCCACTTTTACATCATAGGATTACATATTCATGTTTCTTTGTTTGAGTGGACCATTAGTCATGTATTGTAGAACTTGCGACTTTTGATACGTTTGAGACCATAGACCGAATACAAGCACGAGGATGATTAAGGCATTAGGTGAACCTTTTCCTTTAAAACCATTTATCCATCCTTACCCAAATAAATCGCCTAGTCTCCCACTTTGAGCCTAATCCTTTCGTTTGACGACCCATTTAGCCCATAACCATAAGCCTTTTCTTTTTAAACCCGTGTGATGAAGATTCGATTGTAGGATGATTTGTTTGTATAGTTGTGATTTATTCATATATAAAAAAATAAAAAAAAGCAAAAATTTAGAAAATGTTATGAAAAAAAAATGAAAAAGCGTTGAGAAAAACACAAAAAGATGTGTTAGTAGTTGTTGAATAAAAGGCGAAAGTTGTTGCCTCATAGTTGATATTTATATTTAGTTTTGTTTAGTTTAGTGGTTTGTAATAAAAGTCGAGTTTTCATCACCTTAGCCACTTTAAATATCCTATTTCCTACCCTTAGCCTAGCCCCGTTACAACCCTTACAAAGACCTTTTGACTTGTGCTTAGTATTCGTGTTCGGTGGTGGAGAATGATTGAGTTGCAAGCCTATGCGGGTACGTGTTCTAATCGGTTTGAGTGATTATTTCAAAAGCGCTAATGGATCAACTATTAGCCAATTTTTACACCGAGTGGAGAGAACATTGTGAGGGATGATTTGTTGGTTTCACGGGCGGGTTAATCTTGGATAACTACTTTTGCATAATTATTCAATTATTGCTAAATATGTTGAAAATTGTAAAAAGTTTAAACTTAGGTATGACAATTGACCTTAACCTTCGTCTCGGGAATGGGGAGTGTATTCTTTGTTCGAACCACGTGAAAGTGAAAGACAGATTTGCTTGAGGGCAAGCAAAAGACAAGTGTGGGGATGTGATGGGTTGGTAAAATTCCATAGCTTAATGGTTTTAATTTCGGTTAATTACACGAAGTTACTTTCTAGAATACACTACTTTGATATGGTTTGTGTTTTGCAGGCATTGACGGGTTTAAGGTGCATTTTGGAGATTTACTGAAGCTTTGGGCGGATGCTAAAGAGAACATAATTGAAGAAAATGCAAAAAGAGGCAAAACTGAGCTGAACTCTGCGCCAGAAACAGTCCAAACTTCATTTTGGCTTATCCTGAGCTAGAAAATGAGTTTCGGGGCTTATAATATATGCATTTGGGGTAGCTCGACGGGACGAATCAAAATATAAGGTTTTGAAAGGCCAGAAATTGACGCATTATCTGTTGCACACCGGCTGATTGGTAAAAACGGGATTTTTTAGAGAAAAAGTCAATTTTGGAAAAGGGTGAGTTACACTTGGAATTGAGTTTGAAACCACTTCTTGGAGCCATAACCTATCATCTCTTTCAATCTCAATCAACCATTATCACCAACCTTCATCCGAATCAAGAAACACTACCACTAACTCATTCTTCATCTCTAACCATCATAATTCCACCATCTCCATCATCTCCTTCCACCTTCACCTTCAAACCCTAACCTTCACCACTTCTCAAGACTCAAGGTCATGGCTCCGAGCTCGTGTTCATCGCCCGGTGATCGCGTCCATCCAACCATGAGCGGCTAGTCTCTCCGGTTTCACCCCGGTGTAGATGTTGTAAGATTTTCTAGGGTTTATGCATTTGTATTTTGATTTGATTTTGTGAAAAATTGTTTAGTATTTGAAACTTATGATAATTGTCGTGCATTTGAATTGAATTTGTGAATTGTCGAATGATTATAAAATTTGACTTTGCGAAATGAATTTGTGCACTTATGCCTTATCGTAGGTTAGGATTTACATGTCCGAGGTAACGAAGTGCATTACGGTCCGTTGTCTATGACGTCGATAGCAATTGGCACCTAAGCTTCGTGATAGTAATCCGTTAATCACTATATGCAATTGAATCAAGTTAAAACATGTAGGAACCCTAGGTCTTGCAATAATCGAACCAGGTGTGGAACTTGTCTCTAATTTCTTGTTTTAATCATTTAGTAATTTAGTTGCAATTTTAGTTAATCACACGTGTTTTAGATAAAAACCAAATATTGGTTCACTCCGATTCATTTTTCCAACCAAATAAATTTATAAAAAAAATTAGCAAACTTCATATTCACATTGTATATTTTTGTAAATAGTCTAACTAATCGAACGGGCCGTGTGATACTGACCACATGCTCTTCGTGGATACGATACCCGACTTACCCTAGCTACCTAGGTTTAATTGGGTTTTTGACTGATCGGGACGACACGGTCACGTCAGTTACGTTACATTACCCATTCCAAGTTGGTCAACCAAACCCTACCGTGGTTACCAAAGACAATCAGTTTATATGCACATAAATCACGTATCCCACATCCACATTACACAAATAGCGTACACATAACACACATACCACAAGAGTCATATCAGTTTATCATGCAACGTAATAACCAATTATCATCACAAGATCACATTAGCAGCTATTCGGTTCTCATACAAGTTCATACTACAATCCATATTTCAATAAACACCAAGCAGTCTATTATTATTCACCATAGAAGTGTGCGATTGAGTTAAACTTGTGCGACTCATGAACATCCAGGCCCAATAGTTGGGGAACGGCACAATGAAGTGTGCGAGTGAGACTCAGTTATGCGACGTGTTGTATTTGTGCGATTCATGACTGGCCCAGCCCACATCATCCCACAGCCCACATTGGTGTGCGATCGGACAAAAGTGTGCCATCACAACTCTTGTGTGCGACATGATGTGAATGTGCGGCCAGAGTGTAGGTGTGCAATTACGTTGACCTTGCCGTGATACACGGATCTACCATAACTACCCATAATTTATTCCCATCAATCTGTTATTTCCATAAACAAGATTCACAATTCTTATTTGCCCCAAGTCCGATTAACCAGTTACGAATTTAGTTCCATTTATACAATTTTATTAATGGGTTACACAATCAACAACCTCCCATATTCATTGCTAACAACTCATAACAATCAACATCTATCACCATCGATCAAACAGTTACAAGGGTTGGGATTCATGAATCCTAATCTAACATTTAGATTATGTCACAATCATCAGTTCCATATCATAGCACCCAAGATAAAGTTACTTATCATAATTCACATGGTCCCTAATCATTATCTAATGATTAGCATCATCTTTACCAGAATTACTTTACATATTCACATCAGATCAAAACCAACTTTCTTTCAATGTAGGATCACCATCAGCGATCATGAAATCTACCCAAGCACATCATATCCCACCAAATAGTCTAACCCAAATATCATGTCCGAAATCATCAACAAACCATCGAAAAAAACCCTATTATCTAACAACATTGATTATGTACACCAGCCATGAAATCAAACCATAAACCATAGAATTTCTAACGAATCTTAAATCATAATTAACACCTCATAATTTAAATCCTCAGTTAACGAGTTCGAACATAGACAATTAACAATCAACCAAGAATATACATCAAGACAGGGGTAGCTTTACTAACCGAGAGGGATCGTGTGTGAGAGAGCGTGAGGAATATGCGACCAATGAGGGTGTGCGGCCCATAACATAGGTGCGGATAATCGCCACGAACGCATAACTACGAGATAACTTCTGTTTGCTTAATCACGCATACGTTAATGTAGAGCATTGGAAACCTGAGTTGTCACATCATCCCCAACTTGAAAGAAATTTCGTCCCAAAATTTGATAAGCAGTCTCGGCGAAAAGGGAAGGATAGCTTATGATGACTGTGGATTTTCCTCGGGTGCCACATCATCCCCAACTTGAATGGGAATTTCGTCCCGAAATTTGCCAGTTGCGTCAGGATTTGATTCCGCCGTTTCAAAAGAGTCAGGACACTTGAGCTTCATCTGGTCCTCGCATTCCCACGTGAACTCCGGTCCACGTCTTGAGGTCCAACACACTCTCATAATCGGAATTCGACTGTGCTTTGGTTCCTCAACCATTGGAACTCATCGTCAATCTATGGTTCTTGTAAGGGTACTACTAGTGTTTCATGGGACAAACACTTCTTTAGGTTAGAGACATGAAAGACATCGGGAACATCACCTAATACATCGAGCAATTCAAGTTTATTGGCCGCTATACCGATTCTTTCCAGAATTCTGAATGGACTAACGTATCGTGGATTAAATTTGCCGTGCTTCCCACGCGCACCACACCCTCCCAGGGTGAAACTTTCAACATAAAACGATCGCCTACAACGAACTCCCAGTGTTTCCTAAGCTTATCAGCTTTTCTGGCGGTCACGCGTTTCCGTCATACGATTTCCGATCTAAACAATCTTCTCAGGAGTTTCGAGTACAAGTCCTGGACCTGTGATTAGGCTGTACCTCAGCCTGAATTCTAGAATGTTAACGGTTGTTGTAGGAAAACTCTATCAAGGGTAAATGTCTTTCCCAACTTTTACCTAAGTCGATCACACATGCTCGCAGCATATCTTCGAGTGTCTGGATGGTTCATTCACTCTGACCATCTGTCTGAGGGTGAGAGGCAGTGCTCATGTCTGGACGTGAACCACAAGATTTGTGTGCTACCTGCCACAAATCGGGTATAAACGCAGATCATAATCAGAGGTAATAGGAGTTGGCACTCCGTGCCTAGAAATCGCCTCTCTCAAAGATATATTCGCAAGCTGCGAAGACTCGTCAATTTCCTTAATCGCAAAAAAAAGTTTTCTGTTTTCGTGAAACGAGCAACGATCATCCGAATGGCATCGTTTCCATTCTGAGTTCTAGGTAGTCCGGAAACAAAATCTTTGGCGGTATGTTCCTATTTCCATATGGGTGTTTCTGGTTGCTGACACAATTCCGAAGGTTTCTGATATTCCACCTTGACTTTTGCACAAGTCAAACATCGTTCACATACATGGTTATGTGGGCCTTCATGCCCGGTCACCAGTACAAGATCCTTAGATCCCAATACATGCTATCAAATCTCAGACGAGTAGAATATCGAGACTTGTGTGCTTCGCCCAACACAAGTTCCCTAAGGTTGCCGTATAGTGGGACCTATATTTACCCTATAAAGTTGCGAATACTGTCTGATTTTACCAAAAGTTGCTTCCCCATGCCCCGCATGGATTCAGCTTGAAGATTCTCTTCCTTCAATGCTTCGGTTTGGGTACAACGAATCTAATCAGGTAGGTTAGAGTCGATGGTGAGCTGCAAAGCTCGTGCATGTTTAGGTTTCACAGTCGTAATCGTTCAAAAGTTTCATCCAGCGACGCCGTCGCATGTTTAACTCTTCCCAATCAAAGATATGCTGAAGGCCCTTGTGATTGGTCTAAATAATGCCTTTGGTACCGTACAAGTAATGCCTCCAAATATCAAATCAAAGACCATGGCTTCCTCAACTTCTGAGAAACGTAAGCTATCACTTTCTCGCGTTGCATCAGCACGCAACCGAGACCCTGAATCGAAACGACATAGTACACTACCAGATCACCTATACCATCGGGTAAGGACAATACTTAGTGCGTTATAGAGTTTGGTTCTGAAGCTGAAAAGGTACTCTCCTGTTCTGTCCTCCACGAGTACATAGCACCCTACTGTGTTAAAGCGATAAAAGCTGTGCGATCTTCGAAAATTCCATGATGAATCTGCGACGGTATATAGTGAGGGCAAGAAATTGTCGCACCTCCGAAGGACTCTTTGGTTCTGATCAATTTCCAATAGAATGGATCTTAGTGGGATCCACATGTATTCCCAATTCGTTGACTACGTGACCAAGAAAGTGTACTTCTCGAATCCAGAAGTCACACTTAGAAAAAATTCGCGTGGAGTTGCTCCTCCCTCAGGAGCCCTAGGATGAGATACGTGTGCCGCTCATGGTGTTCCTTACTCCTGAAAATGAGTCAAAATGTCAACAATAAACACGGTTGACGAATTCGTTGAGATGAGGTTTGCATATACGATTCATGCGATCCATAAAGCTGCTGGTGTGTTGGGTAACTTGTATGACATGAACAGAAAATCGTACTGGCCGTATGTCGCAACCCCTGTCCCCTATTCACCCGGGAACGGGCGGCCGCGAGCCAGTGTAAGTGGTATCGGTGTTTATCAATTTGGCAGCATAATTTACATCAGGACCGTAGTTATGAAATATTGTATCAGAGTAAAACACCACATTTTATAATAATAAATATATTGGGATAAAACCCAAGTTTACAAACATGTTTATAGGGATAAACCCTATTTTATTGAAATAAACAACTTCTTTATTTTTGGTAACTTTTATAGCCACTTTTCCAAGCCTTCAGTGCTATCCAGCTGGCTTCTATTTGGCTTTCACATTTTGTTACCTGAAACGCGTTTAAAAATATTTTGTCAGTGGGAAATACTGGTGAGTGAATCCCAATTTAATCAAGACAGGTTTTATCAGTTTACAGTTATTGAGGGCGATCTCGCAATTACATTTGTTTATTTTTCTACTTTAATTACCACCCACGGTACTGTCAACCCGACTTGTGGTCATGTTACTACTCACAATGTAGTAACAAATTTTGTATACAAAACCCCAACATACCGACGATAATTGTAGAATACAAATACTCAATCACTGTTTAATATAATGTAAAACATTTGAGGTTTTGTAAGAACAGTTGCAAAAAGGTTTACAAAAAGGAGATTACTCACTTTGCTACTTTAGGGTTTTCCTTTAGGTTTTCCTGGTTATGATCTATTAATTAAACAATGCACATGCGTTAGTATAATAACCCAATATTTACATTAGTTATACCCTCCCCGAGACAGAACTCCAACGACTACGTCGGGCAGAGCCTCGACAGCCGTTACGGAGCACTAGATCAATCGGGCAGCATATCTAATACGTAACTGGGGGTTATGATACTTACAACGAGGCAGGGCTTCGCTAATTAGGGGGTATAATGCCCGGGAATTACTTATACTATCATAAATTTAGAGAGAAAGTTGTGTGAATGAGCGAGTTGCAACTGAAGTCCATCGATCCTATTTATAGGGTCTGATCTTGACTTCCTCGTGGCCCGCGAAGGTTACATAAGGGGCCTTCGCGCCCCGTGACTTACGGTGTGTAGGGCCTAGCTATGTCCAGTCAACAGTATAGGTTCGACACAACACCTGACACGTGGCAGCAGGGGGTGGGCCCTGGTCTTGAGCTGTCGCGCCCCGCGTAACCCGAAGACAAGGTCTTCGCGGCCCGCGAGCGCCCTAATTTCTTGTTTTTATTTTATTTTTTATGATATAAAGGTATTTGAGACCGGTTTTCGTATACAGGGTGTATTTTAAGGCATATTGGGATGTTATAAATATTTTAGGAGTTTCGAAAATATTTTAGGAGGGTTGTTATACCGTACAGCATTCGAAATGCCGTTTTAGGAACTCCCTCTTCTAGGTCTTCCATCAGATGATGGTCCGATCTTAAGTCAATTTCCGAATATAAGCTTGACCCTTGCAGCGGGTCAAGCAGGTCGTCGATGCGGGGTAAAGGGTGACGGTTTCTGACTGTCGCCTTGCTGAGTTTATGGTTGTTGATACACGTACGAAAGGACTCGTCCTTCTTTTTCACAAATAGAGCTCGGGCTCCCAAAAACAGGGAGTTAGACCAGTCAAACCCCTGTCCAGCAGTTCCTGAAGTTGATTAAGCAGTGCTTGCAACCTTCCTAGGGTAAGACGATAAGGAGTATGGGTAAGCAGGGTTGTTCCTGACATGATACAAGTCTGAGGTTCCACCTACCGATGTGGGAGTGATCCTGAAGGTTCTTCGGGTAGCACTACGGGAAAGATAAAATTACAAGTAACTGGTAAGTCTTCACTCTTCTTTTCCTCGGGCTGAGTATCGGTAATCAGTACTAGAATAGCAGGATAGGATAGTTGATTCATTTCTGGGTTTCCATAACTGAAAGGACACTGTCAATTAGTGAATCTCCCCTAGAGAGGTACACGTGGGACTTTCTCCATACTTAGAATTTCTGCTCGAGGCTTGGACATCCAGTCCATACCATCGACTACATCGAAACTTCTAAAATAACAGGAAGAAGGTCAATGTCGAACACTTGACCATAAAGATCAAGTTTGCACCCTAAGTGATCGTGTGAGACTTCAATTGACTTACCGTCAGCCAATTCTACAACGCGTTTGGTCTCAAGAAGTATCGAGGTTGATTAAAACAGAGGCGAAGAGGTTAATCTCGAAACACATAGATCACCATGTTGTTATCATACCTGGCGTTTCCCACGCCAATCTTGAATGCTCTCCTACGAGTACCACCTCAGTCGTCATTGTCTTTGTTACGAGGATCTCCAACACTGCTATTGTTCTCGCAGTTGTTAATGTTGTACCTTAACAACGACCAATCCTTGTTGAAGTCACCCTCACCCTCCTATCGAAGGTAACGATTATGAGTATCTTGTTGCTGACGTGGTCAAGAGCCCTGCGATTCTTCACCAAAAGGATCCATCGTTCTGCATTTCTTGACATATCCTAGGGTATTGCCCATGGCGCTAGCAATTACACACCCCATGCTCTGGTCGTTTGTCAGCGTTCATGTCCCGATTGGTTTGTAAAAGTTGGCTCCCAGAGGTTGTTGACTAAGGTTAGAGACTCGATTGAAGTCAATATACTGGTGTTCGTTGTCAGTAATCAGGGCCGTCATAACACTAGGGTCGGTGATGTATCACGTTCAACTTCTTGTGAGTCGGTTGAATAATGCACGGTAAGTTAGAGAATTGCAGGGGTGTTCATATTTCTGGATCGGAGATGTCAATTCATTGAGTTCAGGTAAACAAGAAAGATGAGGAAGACACAGACCAAGCATTCAATTCAATAACTAATTCAAAGACGTTCGCATTAACACCTAACATTCTCATACAGTTCTCTAGACGTTCAGATACGTTTTCAGGCAACCCTCCATATCATCGAGATTCGTAAGGATTCAGAGGGAAATGAAAAGATCACGCTCGAGTAGGAGAGTAGGAAGCAATCATCACTATGACTCCTATAGATTTGTTGTGTTTCTCATTAGATTGAATAACAAAACAGAACCCGTTTTTCACTTGTTAAGCCTCACTGGGACTCACATGAACTCCACATTATTATTATGTGTGCACCCACAATAATATTGTGATTTGCATGCTCATCTCAGTTCCTCCTAACTCATGTCAAATGGTTCCTCATACTCAAATGTCAAACAAAGGTTGTCAAAACGACAAGATCGCAGAAATCTAAGGACTACGACATACTAACAACGCATCATAATGTAAACAAGCAATTCGTGTAATTACGCTATAGTGATGAGTGTGTGTCCGTATGCTACGTCATAAACAAGTGTACACTAATCATGTAATGTATACAACAGGTGAAAGGACGAACCTTGCAATCTGGAGCTGAGTGTCATGGTCGTATTTACGTATGCAAAACTGTTCGGTTATAGTCTAGTTTTAGAGTTAAATGCCATTTTAGCCCCTGTGGTTTGGACCATTTTGCCAGTTTAGTCCAAAGGTTTCATTTTTAACCTGTGGGTCCAAAAAGGTTTCACAGTTGCCATTTTAGTCCACTGGGTTAACTTCATCCATTTTTTCTGTTAACGGGAAGGCCAATTCGGTCATTTTGTATGTAATTCTGGTAACTAAAAGGACAATTCAGTCATATAAAATGACCGAATTGGCCTTCTCGTTAACAGAAAAAATGGATGAAGTTAACCCAGTGGACTAAAATGGCAACTGTGAAACCTTTTTGGACCCACAGGTTAAAAATGAAACCTTTGGACTAAACTAGCAAAATGGCCCAAACCACAGGGACTAAAATGGCATTTAACTCCTAGTTTTATAAAGACATTTTTAAAACCAAGTTCACTATAACCAGTGGCTCTGATACCAATCTGTCACACCCCCAAAATACCACATGCGGAAACCCCGCTAGGCGTGTGACGTACCAGGATCCAGCCACCAATCACATTGAACTCATAATAATATTTCAAATAAAAACTTTCATTCATTAAAATAAAGTGTTACTAAATATTTATTAAACTCAACACGTTCAACGGAAGCACAAATCATTAGTTATGTTTTTCATAATCCAAGTGTAGGAAAGCCATTAGATTTGTCTCGTGATTCAATGTATCTCGACCCATGACCACTCCAGCATCCCAGACAGCAAGTTCCAATGATATGTACCTATAGGCCTGCAAGCATGCAGAAAAGTGTATCAGCATAACGCTGGCGAGTTCACAGTTTTTTTTCCGAAAATCGTGTTATATGTTTTTTTTTCAAAAGTTTAGTTCAGTTCAAAAGCAATTCCAAAAAAAATGTTTATAATAATTCGATACCGTACAAGATGGCTTCAGTTTGTTTGCCCGTCCCCAATGCCCCTATCAAATCATTGGTCATGATTTAAGGTAATTAGTTCACGCCCGTCCTCCCCGGTACGGTGTGAGGGTGCCAAACCTAATAATGCTATCAACTAATAACCCTGTTGCCTCCCCAGCAACCATTTCGGTAGAAGATGGGACTTAAGGTGATAGGAGTGAGTGTGTTATCCAACATTCTGGTTTAACATTCCAGTTAAACCCATTACCCAATATTCCTCCCCGGAATATTTACCAGATGTCCCTCCCCGGGACGCATGCTTGAAAAAGAGCAGTGAACTCACCTTAGATTGCTCGGTATGTTATGTTACATTACCCGTTCCAAGTTGGTCAACCAAACCCTACCGTGGTTACCAAAGACAATCAGTTTATATGAACATAAATCACGTATTCCACATCCACATTACACAAATAGCGTACAGATAACACACATACCACACGAGTCATATCAGGTTATCATGCAACGTAATAACCAATTATCATCACAAGATCACATTAGCAGCTATTCGGTTCTCATACAAGTTCATATTACAATCCATATTTCAAAAAACACAAAACAGTCTATTATTATTCATCATAGAAGTGTGCGATTGAGTTAAACTTGTGCGACTCGCGAACATGCAGGCCCAATAGTTGGGGTATGACCCAATGAAGTGTGCGAGTGAGACTCAGTTGTGCGACTATGCCTCAAGTGTGCGACTAGGATTCAATTGTGCAAGTGTGCGACGTGTTGTATTTGTGCGATTCATGACTGGCCCAGCCCACATCATCCCACAGCCCACATTGGTGTGCGATCAGACAAAAGTGTGCGATCACAACTCTAGTGTGCAACATGATGTGAATGTGTGGCCTGAGTGTAGGTATGCGATTATGTTGACCTTGCCGTGATACACAGATCTACCATAACTACCCATAATTTATTCCCATCAATCTGTTATTTCCATAACCAAGATTCACAATTCTTATTTGCCCCAAGTCCGATTAATCAGTTACGAGTTTAATTCCATTTATACAATTTTATTAATCGGTTACACAATCAACAACCTCCTATATTCATTGCTAACAACTCGTAACAATCAACATCTATCACCATCGATCAAACAGTTACAAGGGTTGGGATTCCTGAATCCTAATCTAATATTTAGATTATGTCACAATCATCAGTTCCATATCATAGCACCCAAGATCAAGTTACTTATCATAATTCACATGGTCCTTAATCATTATCTAATGATTAGCATCATCTTTACCAGAATTACTTTACATATTCACATCAGATCAAAACCAGCTTTCTTTCAATGTTGGATCACCGTCAGTGATCATGAAATCTACCCATAAACCATAGAATTTCTAACGAATCTTAAATAATAATTAACACCCCATAATTTAAATCCTCAGTTAACGAGTTCGAACATAGACAATTAACAATCAACCAAGAATATACATCAAGAGAGGGGTAGCTTTACTAACCGAGAGGGATTATGTGCGAGAGAGCGTGTGCGAGAGAGGGTGTTAGGACGAGGAAAGAGCTTCAAGGGAGAAGGAGATGTCGCCGTCCAAGGTAGAGAGAGTTAGGGTTTGATGCCTTATGAGGATCTCGAGAAAGTGGACATCGTGCACCTGATTGTGTGCGTTTGTACTCTCCTGCCAAGGGTTGGGTAGGGCTCGGTTTGGGCTTGAGAGGAGCTGGGCCTCGCAACCCACACAACAAGGAATATGCGACCGATTAAGGTGTGCGGCCCATAACACAGGTGCGGATAATCGCCACTAACGCATAACTACGAGTTGTCAAAGATAGAGGGCGATATAATTAACTGCCTCGACGTATGGGTCGTAGGCAGGTTGTTGGTAGTTATAACCCGTAGAAGCTTGAGGCTCAAACGGGTTGTACCCAGTTGTACCTGGGTAAGCAGGAATTGGGTTTTCAAAACCCATTAGAGGCGGAGGTGGTGTAAAGGTGGCCGGGGTAACGTCGATATCCGGTGCAGTGTTTGAAGGCCCACCCATTTGTGGGTCCTCAGATGTAACACCTCGAAAATTCGTGTTCAATGAAATAACGACACGTGTCATGTAAGACAAAACGCGTTGTAAACCCGGATTTAATAAAGATGTTTTGGCAGGATTTAAAAGTGGCGTCATGTTAAATTTCACCTCTGAACGACCTCATTTATAAATCCCAAGACCCAAGTATATATATCTTAAACATCTAATATATCTTAAATCCAGAAATTCTTGACAATAATTGAAATGGTGGACTCCTACGAAGAAAATGCACGGTAAACCTTATTGTTCGGCACTTTCAAAATGAATCCAAGCAAACAATTCAAAATGGTAGGGTATGTAACTGTTCAAGGCCATTTTGGGAGGTCCCTAACTGATAAAACAAGTCCCATATTCGAAACCACGAGTTGCCCTTTCAAAACACCAAAGAACAACATGTTTTTGTGCCTGATGTCAAGCTTACGGACCTCAACATTGTTGAGGTTGAGGTTCGTAAGGTAGTGCCCAGCGACCAGAAACCGGCTGTTGCCTGTTTTAAGCGCAATTTTCGACTTTTAAACGGTTTTCCTCATATCCCTTGACCTCTAAACAACCCCTAAACACTATGGACACATGTGGGAATGTTGTGGGCAGTAGTAGACT
>JARYGA010040083.1:0-30860 GCA_030545235.1 Helianthus tuberosus
CACCTAGCAAATGCTTGTCGATTTACCCCGAACCAAGGTGGTCCAAACCAACCTCAAGTAATCCTGCTCAAGCTCGTTTTCCACCAGGTCCTTGCTTCAACTGTGGCGAGATGGGCCATTTCCGAAGAAATTGCCCAAAGATTGCTAATGCGAATCCAGGGCAGGGATGAGCATCGGACCAACTAGAAGACAATGCTGTTTAGAAATAATCAAGCCTTATGTATTATTTTCTTTTGTTGTCAAGGTCCATGAAACAGTTGTTGTTGTTTATAAATAAATCTTTTTATTTTACATTGCAATGTACAAATGTGATGGCATGTATAAACAACGTATCCCCTACAATACCGACAATCAAGGAGCCGTATTCCTTGAAGAACATATTACCCCCCAAAATCTTTCCATTTTATGATCTCTTGCGATTTCCCACAAAAATCCTAAGTACCCGTTTCTTCCAAGGAAACGAAGTACAAGGCGCAACTTACAACTCTGTACGAATACCCAAAGTACCACTATAAATTCTTAATAGGGTACCTGAATATTGCGTTTTCTTGAAAACGAAATCAAATTTTTGGTAGATCATTCTATCTTTATAGATAGATTCTTGAAAATGATTAAAGTGCCAAATGAAATCCACGGATTGGATTCCTGGCGTGCTTTAAGTATCCGCGTCCAAAGATAACAAATTAAAGTCTAAATTAAACAATTATGTGATTATGTCATAATGTGTTCCTTTTTGTGTTTTTGTATGATTAATTTTTTTTATCAAAATCCTTGTAGAATCTTCCATATCTTTGTATAAGGGATTCGTAGTAGGATATCCAACAGTACTATCTTAAATCCTTAATGGACTTCTACGTTGTAGTTAAGTCCCTTGGATTATAAAGTACTATTCCAAAGTTTAAAGACATCCTCCGTCGATGTAGTTAAATATTCCTCTTGGGTAGTTTAGTTAAAGAGATCCTTCGTCGATCTAAGTTAAATAGATTGGTTCGACAATCTAGTTAAATATATAATGTGTTGATATAGTTAAAGCGGCCCTCTGGTGGTCTAGTTAAAGAGATCCTTCGTCGATCTAAGTTAAAGAGATTGGTTCGACAATCTAGTTAAATATATCATGCGTTGATATAGTTAAAGAGGCCCTCTGGTGGTCTAGTTAAAGAGATCCTTCGTTGACCTAGTTAAATAGATTGGTTCGGCAATCTAGTTAAAGATATCATGTGTTTATGTAGTAAATAGGCCCTCGGGTGGTCTAGTTCAAGAGATTGTTCGTTGATCTAATCCTTTGGTGACCTAGTTAAAGAGGCTCTATTGCAGTCAAGTTAAATCACCACAGGATTATTCGTTTGATTTTTTTCCCCATACGCATTATGAAATGAACTGTGCGGACTGTGCAAGGAATTACGTAATTATGGAGGCCTACATAATTATGGAATTCAGTGCACAGAAACCACAAGAAGTTTTGTCATGTGTTAAGACCTATAGTGACAAGAGTAATGATACGGGAGAAGTCTTGGACGTTGACCAATGTCATTTTATCTTACACTTCCCAATCATGAATTCAAGTTTCCTATGATAAGTCTTCATGGGAAACGTTCTCCTATCCATAGTTTGAAACTCCATGTTTTGCTGGTACAAGGACTTCACTTTGAGGGATTGACAATTTCGCTAAGAACCCTATCATGGCCCATAGTTCTACTTAGGGATCAAGGGGTTCATTCAAAGTGAAAACATCACCGTCGTGCTCACAAGTTTCTCCTAAAATTAAATTTCGGGACGAAATTTCCTAAAGTAGGGGAGACTGTGACACCTGTGTCACTTCAACCATCAAACAAATTCCAAACCAATGAAATATTGTATTTCATACTTGGGATTTGTAAAAATATGTGTATCGTTTGCACATATCAACTCGGGTTCGATTTCAAGCTTTAAATCGCTTTCTGGAGGGTTATACGCGCTCTGATGCGTAGATATAACCAGTTTAATGCAACGAACTCTTCGGGATAGTGAAATAGGCTTCACATACCTTAAATAACCTTTACATAAGTTAGAAATAAGTTTTGAAGGCTTTGGTATGGCAAAATCAAGTTAAATCGCTTACAGGGACTAAATTCGACAAACTGCGAAAGTATGCCGATTTGAACTGTAACAGACATTCCAGAACATGACCATGAGTTAAACATACCATAAATATCCTTTACATAGCTTAGAAATAGGCTTTGAGAGGTTCGGTGTGCTAAAATAAACTTTTGGGTCATTCAGGGACTAAAAGCGTCAAAAAGTGCATAAGTTTGCACTTTCGCGCATAACTTACGTTCTGAATACATCCGGACATCCAAAAATTTATGTAAGCACTAAAATATCTTATTTTAGTGTTTGGCATAAGAAAAATCCATTCGTCACGCAATTTGGATCGTTTTTCGCGCTTATGCGCATTCCGTCGTAATTAACCGAACATCGCGGTCGTACGACTAAACGAACCAACATCCAGCATATTTTTGAGCATGTTTCATGTCCACAATGTTTAGGCATTATTTTAGGGCCTTAACGTTGGCTTAACGAGCCTTAAACATGTCGGAAATGGCCTTAATACACAACGGGGACTGAATTGGAAACTTTGGAAACTGGTTGCTGATCAGAAGGACCTTAGCGTGACACCTAGCCCCCTTGGCGTCACGCGAGGCCCCTTCTGATCAGAAAAAGCCATTTTAACAGCTATTAACAGCTGTTTAGCACTCCCAACTCAATTCCACTTGTTGTTTCCTGATGTTGGGGGGCCAATGTGATGTACATGAGGTTACCAATAAGTGTAGGGATGTGATTAAATCATGGTTTACGAGAAACGATCCTAACGATGGTCCATTTCCTATAAATACCCATCAAGTTCACTTGCAAAAACCCACTTGAAATCTGAGAATTCTCTAAGTTGGGGTGTCTTATCACTTCATACCTGAGAATACTTGGAAGTTCAATCTTGCGGGGACCCTTTGTAAGTGTTCTTTCATTCTTTTCATTAGTTTTAGCGTTAAAGTCAAACTTTGTTTGACTTTCTGCGTTGACCAGTTTATGGTCAATGCGAATTTCATTTGAACTTCATAACGTGAGCGTGATCACGATGGTTATAGTCCCTAGTGACTATACCTACTGATTACCACGTTATCTAGGCTCAGTGACGAGTCGTAGTTTCGGCCAAAATGCGTGTTATTGCGTATTTTGTAACCAAACTACTTTTAGGTATCAAAACCGTTTGTTTTGATACCAAACCTGTTTTCTAAACTTAGTTAAGCATGTTTTAACATGCTTAGCTCGTCACTTTTAGTTTAGTGCTTATATAGGGTCGTAAGGTAAGCGATCTAAACAATCGCTTATACTTTCGAACCCGACCCGTTTGGTCGATCATTAGGATCCGACCAAACACATTAGGTGACCGTAGTATATAGGGAATAACCTTCCGAGGTTATACCTTATGGTTTCTTCGTTTAAGTAGTTGTATGATAGGTAGTTTATATGCCTTAGGTAAATTACCAAAATGCCCTTTTTACGCCAAAATTCATTTTAAGCATATGTAACATAACTTTTGGTATCTAAACTGATTTGGTAACAATATTAGACATGTTAAGGCATATTTTACTTATCATAGGACTAGTTAGGCTTTCCGAACGCGTTTCACGCGAACGACGCGTTAAAGTAGCATAAGCTACCTAAATGGGTTGTAATGGGTCGTAAGCACTTAGGTTAGGTTTCATTTAGTATGTAGGCTTTGTTAAACCATACTACATGAGTTCCCATACTCATTTGGTTTACGAGCCCTCATTCTATCCGATCCTCCGATTATAGGTCCGGTTTATTAATGTAGTTACCTATATTAGGTGCCGTTTGATATCCGTGATCTCTAGCATTGTTTAGTTGTTACTCAAGGACTACTAAGCAATCTCAAGTGAATACATAGACCCCTCTTTTACTGTTTTCCAAATGTTTTGGGGTGAAACACATGTGCCTACTTGTTACTTTCATGCTTTCCTGTTTTCACATCATATACTTGCTATGTTCATTAGTACATTTATAGTACATGATTTCATTGTGTTTTATGCTATGTATGCCCATTGTGTGCATACTTAGTACATTGTTTTACATTACATTTTATGCTATGTATGCCCATTGTGTGCGTACTTAGTACATTGTTTTACATTACATTTTATGCTATGTATGCTCATTGTGTGCATACTTAGTACATTGTTTTACATTACATTTTATGCTATGTATATCCTTTGTTGCATACTTAGTACATTTGTTATTCATCACATGCTTACATTTTGACATTGATATACACAATTCATGATTTACATTAGACATAGACATTAGACATGGTTTTCACACAAACATTTTGACATTTGATTATACATAAACATTTTACGTTGGTGGTTTGGTTTGAGTAAGTGATTTAAGTAACGAGGCATGTGTAATATGATACAAGCATGGTGGATACGCCGCTGGTACTTCCTATATATAAGTGTCTGTATGGTATTACATATCGTATCGTTATTTGAATCATTTCAATTTAAGACATATAACATTTTATACAAATAACATACTTTTCACAAGACATTGTTTTACAAACAACTTATCTTATACAAACTCATTTTACATGGTTATTCATTTAACCATACATTATTCTCTTATTTATACATATCATCTGAACTTATTGTTTTTCAAATGATTTACAAAACAAATCAATTTACAAGGTTCATGACTAAACTTTATTAAACAACTCTTTCTAAACTTACAAGTCATGAAACCTATTTTCACAAAACCTATGTATCTCACAGGCATTTTTATGCTGACGTACCTATTTTCACATGTGTTTTCAGGAGTTGATGCATAGGACTTATCGAGACATACTTAGGCGGGCATATGCCTTAGTGACTTAAAACGAGACAAGAACTAGTTAATTTATGTTTTGTACTCTTTATTTCTTGTTTAAAGACAATGTAACTCGCTTGTTTGATGAATAAAACGAAACTTTAATTTCCATGGTTGTAAAACATTAATTCTGTTACAACACTCCCCGAGGTTTCCGCCACGCTTTGTTGATTTACGTGGTCGGGGTGTGACACCTATGAGAGAAGGAAATCTTCTTTTTGAAGGATCATCCTCAGTGTAGAATTGTCTCATCTTATTTTTTACAGCTTCCAGTTCCAGTGGATATTTTGCAGCAATAGGATCATATTTGTCATCATCTGCCTGAGTTGTTTTTTCTTTTTCTGGTGTAAGTTTTCTCCAGTGAAGGAGTGCTTTTGGGTGATTTGTTGATTGGAGTGAAGATGGATTGAAGTGAAGTGAGGGTGCTTGGACTGACAAGTGTTGAGACAACCGGTGTTTCAACCACTGTTGTCATTACAACAGATGTTGTAACATCTGATGTCTTCTGCTTTTTAGCAGGAGGTGATGGTGGTGAGATGGTTTTTGGATATAATGGTGTTTCTGGTGGGGCAATGGTTTGAATGGTTTGAGTGAGAGCGGTTGTTGTAACTAAGGTGGTGGTTGTTGGTTTAACAACTGCTGAAACCACTGAAGTATCAACTATTGTTGAGACAGCAGGTGTTGCAACAGCTATTTGGGTGGAAGATTGATGTGTGGAGCTTTTAGGAAGTTTGGGAGTTTGTTTTCTGGATCTGGATGGAATGGATTTGGGTTGCCTCACTTGTCTAGTGGGCCTCTTCTTTTCATCCTTGGGATTTTCATCAATCTTTGGCTCAGAAGTACCCTGCACATTCAGTTCCATGAAAGCTTTCTTCTTCTGTTCAAACTTTGATTTTTCCTTTGCTTCCAAATCACTTTTTATCTTTGCTTTTTCATCAACAAGGATCTTAGTGGTTTCATCAATCTTTTTAGCACCATCTGGTTCCACTTTCTCCCCCTTTTTGGCATCAGCTGGTTCTGGGTTATCTATAATTATGATAGAGGGAGGAACAGTGCCGGAGGTGCTCAATATGTGGGCCTTAATTGCCTTGATATCAGCTTGAGTGTCTTTAAACCTTGCATCCATAACATTCCTGATCTTTTGAACCTGAATCTCATGTTGCTGATCAGCTAGTTGTTTTTGATGGTTGAGCAATGGTTGAAATAAATTCCACAACTCACTTGCAGTGAGAGTGTATGTTGGCTCAACTATTGAAGCTGATGCAGCAGTGGATGGTACCTTTTGATCTTTCAACACTTGTTGCAGCATGCCTTTGATTTCTGCAACAGATGTGTCTAGTTTGTCAACTCTGGCCGTCAATTCTTGGTACAATAAATCATCACCCAACTTAATGGGATCATCTGATTTCCCACTAACAGTGGTTGTAACAGTGGTTGATTGTATTCCAAATATCATCCACTGATGCCTCTTTTTCTCGGTACTGGGGACTTCTTCCTTCAGAAAGAGAGACACTTTTTAGTGAACCAGTGAAAACTGGATACATAAATGTTCCCATAGAAGAAATTGCCTCCAAGGAAGTCTTATTGATGTAACCACTATCCAAATGCAAACCAGTGGGTTCAGCACTTGTAGTGACTGCTTCACTTGGATTACCACCAAGAATTACTTGTAACTCAAGGGGTGTAACCTCCTCAGGTCTTGTTGGTGGGTTAGCTATGATTGATACATCAGACCCAGTCGTTTGTTGAAGTATATTCTCATTGATGGGTGAGTGAGAAGGACTAGTTTGTGCCTGGTTCAAATCAATAGCATCTAACAATAATTTTGTTGGTGGGGGAATTGTTGAGGTGAGGTTGGGTGTAGAAAGAGAATTGGCCCCGGGCATTGGGCTGTGGATGATGGAAGCAAGTGATTCCAGAGCATCATATTTTGGTATCCCTATTTGTACAACCTGTTCTTTTTTAGAAGAAGCAGGAGGAGTTTCAGTCATAGGTTGAGATATTTCTACCAACTGTTGTGAGGAAGTAGCAGCAGTGGTTTCTTGTGACTTTTGTGCTGTCACTGGCATTTGCTCTGGTATCTCATCCTCCAGAGTTGCCTTTTTGATAGGTTTTGGGGGTTTTTGAGTTTTCTTCTGTTTTGGCTTTTTGGTAATTTTAGGTGTGGGTTTCAAAGCAGTTGTTTTGCTGCTTTGATCACCTTGAGCACTGGGCTCAGCAGCAGATACCTGAGGAGCAGTGGTAGCTGCTAAATTCTGCTCAGGCACCTCTGCTTGTGTTTTGCAAGGTGTTGACATTCTTGAGAAAGTTTCAGCAGTTAAGCTGTGCATTTGAAAAGATTCACCTTGTTTTATTGCAGAAGCATCATTCTTACCAAGTTTCTTTTCAAAATAATAACTTAGAAATCTTGGAAACAGTAAGAATGCCTTTGTTTCAGCATTTTTAACCAGATCATTAAAGATTTCCTTAGAATAATTAAAATTTTCTTCTTGAAGAATAGCATATCCCAGGTTTTGAATCTTTAATGGTATTTCATTAAAAGCAGTGGTTTTGTTTAAAACACACATTAGGAGGGTATGAAATAAAAACCTTGTTGCAGGAGGGAAGAAACCTTTTTGTAAGGTATCCCTCTTCATCATTGTATCTGCATACCCTCTTTCAAGAAAGTCAATTTTTAACTCGTTTTTAGGAAAGGAAGTTTTACCTTGCTGATCATCGAGTTGAAAAACCTCCGAGATGGATTGTGGTGTAATTTTGACAACTTTACCCTTTAGAGAAGAGTTAATGGCTATGACAGTCTCACCTTGTTTGTCAAGGGTTACATTTTTTCAGAACTCTCTTTGGGTCGACAAGTAAATTGGTGCATCTGCTATTAATAAAGTTTTATACTTTGATGCAGACATGATATCAATGATGGAGTCGAAAGCATCAGTGGTGTCGGGTTTTGTGAGAAGACCCAGAAGGTTATGAGAAGGTTTGTGTGGGATTTCGATAGGTTTAGCCTTTTGAGAGGCCTCTTTGGAAGATGATTTTGAAGTGGATTTTGCGGAGGACTTCGATTTAGTCATTTTGGAGAAGACGATCGAAGAAAGTTGTGAAGGAATTTGTGGAAATGAGATGAAAACTGCTTTGAGAAAGGAATTTTTATGAATTCTATTCGACAGTGAAAACCCTGTTTGGGTGTAAGGGCAGGGTTTTATAAAGTGAAAAAGTGAGTGCTGACGTGGCGGCGGTTACAAAAATCTGACGGATAAGTACTGACCACGTGCCAACCTCTGACAAAAGATGAATAGTGGAAGACAATTGTTAAAGAAACCACTGATAGTACAAGTATCAGTGGTTGTTAAAAGGACATATAGGCCCACAGTGGGTGACTTTCACTATCATTGGATAGCATATCAGTGGTTGGAAACACTGATTTTGAACATCAGTGATTTTCAAGGAAACAAAAGAGCAGAGGTTGACTTTCAGCAGTGGACAGTATTTCTGAACAGATGTTTGAAACAGATCAGTGGTTATGGGCATGAATCATGAAATTAAAATGCTTTTTTGATTTTTATCCATTTTTTATGGACATTTATCAGCAGTGATTGATATTTTGAGGCTAAATTGGTCTGCAACTGTTGATTTATCTTTAACAACTGTTTTGTACACCCACTGTTTTGAAGTATCTGTAAAATGACATCCTTTGCAAAACACATTTTAGAACAGTGGTTTGATATCCCTGGTGATAAAAACCTTTTATATTGACCACTCATTTTGTTATTTAATCTTTTGAATAAACCATGAGTTAATCAAGCATTTTAAGGTCAGTTAGCAATCAATCTTTTATCTGTGATGATAACTTGAGTTTGAAAAGACCTTATCTATTTCACCATAACCTTTTGAGCTATTTTTCAAGGAAAGTATCACCCTAAGAAAAAAAAAATAAGGGTTCTACTACCTGACAGGAGTTTGAGACTTTTACTATCTAAAACAAGTAAAAGTACAAATATATCATTCTCTAAAAGAAATCAAGAATAATATATCCTGTTTTAATGAAGAAAAACCTTTGCAAAAACAATAAAGGTTTTCTGAAAATAGCAACAACAAGATCTGGTGAAATAAAACTTGATATATGATTATCACATCATTCTCAAGTTTGGGAGTATGGTCAGTGGTTTGAAATACATTTTAATCACCTATGCTTTGTGACATTTCCTTATCAGTTGATTGAAACTATGAGGAGACATGTTCACATAAGTTTTGACAGCCCTTTTATAGACCTTATTACCATGTGATGATTTTGAAAAATTTATCCAGTCCTCTTGTATGGTTAATCACCAGTGATACTTATGTTACCTGAATTTCCCTGAATCAATGAGTGCACACGGTTGCTTGATGACCTTTTTAACCCAAATTTTGAACTCTTAAGTGTTTTGTATTTATATTCACTTCTTTTGACTTCCAAAGTGTTTGAAAATAAACACACTTAAGAGGTTTTATGATTTTTTCTTCTTCCCTTTTTTTGTCCTTTCCATTAATAAGTTTTAAATACTTACTGGAAGGTTCTACGGAAGGAATACTTTGATTCCAAAATCATTTTACAGCAACGTTTTAAGAAATTTGGTCATTTTTGCAAATGCTTATGCCAAATTTCACATTACATATGATTTGAATACATAAAATCTGATAGCTAAAGTTTTGATTTCCCTCTTTTATTATTAACGAAGACACCAATGTTTTATCCGATCATAGCCCTTTGTTAATCATGAGGTGAACACCTTAGCATCAGATATGACGAAAACATCACAAACTTCATAATAACTTTTGAAATCAATTTTGTAATATGAATAATTCAACCAAAGTCACCAGATGAATTTTTCAGATCTGGAACTATTGGTGATTTATGCATGATTTTGCCATTACGTGAATTTTGTGTGTCTTATGACATCCTGGTTGTTTTACAGAGTTTTTGAATAGCCACTTTGAACGTGATCACTCGTTACTCTATTTTTTAACTAAATACGATTAACCTTAGTATCAATGAATTTTGAGCTGAACTGTTATGTCAAATTGATTGTTAGATCGAATTTGACTGTCCAGGCTCTGATACCAATTGTTAGGATCCGAGGGTCTCATGATAGTGTTTGTTTGTATAATTTGAACAAATCAATAGGAATGAACAGAGTTTAAGTGCAGCGGAAATGAACATCAAACTTTGTAAACACAATCATAGAGAAAAATAGTTTTGACAATTACATGCTTTTCATTGAGTCGAATGATTATAATACAAATCAAAAGATTACAAAGCATGCTTACAAACTAAACTCCCTCTCAGCCTGATACTCCATGGTTGATCGCACAAGATGAAAGGATTGGACTAGAGGAGAAGAACTCACTCAGTCAATCAAATGTAACAGTACAGGGTACTGCTCCATTTATAGGCAAACCAAACCACTGAAGCATCTCAGCTGACGTTACCATGAAAGTGACATCTAACAACCTAACAACCTGTAACCACTGTTCCTATACAAACACCGCTAATCTTAACCACTGACTTTATACAGAACAAGTGACACACTAAACTACTGCTTTCTCCTTTCATCAGTGCTTTCCTCAAGGTTGATCAGTCCTTGAGTGGGCAGTCCTTTAGCATTAGTAGATTGAACCAGCAGTGTTTACTTTTTAACAGTCTTCAGGGCTTCATCAGCAGTTTGAAGGACAACAATTGTTGTACACGGATAGTGGATAGAGAACCATCAGATGTTTCAAATCACTTTCAAGGGGAAAGTCTAGTGCAAACTACTGTTTAATATGAATCCACTGTTGTGACCTGGTTTTGGCTTTACATCATCTGTTCCTCTGGTAGGGTTCAATCCCAACACACGTTTTGGGTATTCTTCTTCCAACGAGATGTGCTACAAGATGGACACTGAGAAGCATCCTTATGTTCTTTCCAGAATTGAACACAATCGTTTTCACATGCATGAATCTTTTCATAATGTATACTTACTCCTTTTAGCAACTTCTTGGCCTCATATATTGAGGTAGGAATTGTATTGTTTGATGGTAAGATATCTTTTAGGACACCCAACAAAGCATCAAAACTAGCATCAGACCAGCCAAATTGACCTTTCAAATGTTGAAATTTCAACAATCCACTAAGTGCATTATACCTTGACCCAACGTAAAGTGGTTTATCACATTCTTTAAGAAGTGATTTCAATGAATCGGGTTCATTCTCTACATAATTGAAGGCATCATGTAGCATTTCCTTTGTATTAATAAAGTAGGGAGGTCTAGATTCATTAGGTCATCTAGAATCAATCTTCGGAAGTTTTTCTCCATGAAAAGATCAGACCTTATAACTTTCATCGAAACCGTGGGCTGATACGTGGTTGAAAACCGGTGCTCGTAATCGTATAACTTTATGTTTTTATTTGAGTTTTAATCTTGAATGGCCTACTTTTAATTAAATTTGTGTTTATGCAGGTTTGATGGAGTTTAAGGGCTTTTCGGGAGCTTTACAAGTAATCGGGTTGAAAACCGAAGCACCAGGATGCGTTACGAATCAACCGGGAGTGCAAGAAGCGAAGATGGAAGAAACGGAGTTGAACAAGCCGTCGGCGACGGGTATAGGCCGTCGGCGACGGGTTCGGGAAATACCCGTAAGCTAAAAAAACCCGTAACCAGACAAATAGCCCGTCAGCCTCATTTCGGTTTTTGGGAGCCCGTCGGCGACGGGGTGGGACCCGTCGGCGACGGGTAGTAGTTTTCTGAAACGCGAAAGTTGAGTGTTAGGGGTTAATTTCGATTTCTATTGGTCCTCTTGCATTGATTTCGGCAGTTACACAATATTTTCAAGTTTGAACATCATCTTGGAGCACAATCGATCATCTATCACTTACCATTCATCAACAATCATTCATTCCATAACCCTAATCACCATTTATCCTTCAATCCGTTCATCACCATCCAAACCCTAACCACCATCTTCACAACTTCAAGACTTCAAGATGATGATGTTCATGTTCTCAACCTCCGGTGATCGAGTTCCTTTGATCATGAGCGGCTAGTTTCTTGGAGGTTTCACCCTGGTGTAGGTTTTTGTAAGTCTAGGGTTTAAACAATGTTCTTGGTTTGATTTTGTGACAATTTGCTATTTGATTTTGAAGCTTATGGCAATTGTCTTGCATTTGTATTGAATTCATAAATAGTCGAGTGAAGATTAAATTTGACTTTATGAAATGTTTATGTGCAATTATGCATTATCTAGGTTAGAGTTTACATGTTCTTGGTAACGAAGTGCATTGTGGTTAGTTGTCTATAACGTTGATAGCTTTTAGCACCTAAACTTCGTGATACTAAATTCGTTAATCATCTTTGCAATTGAATTGAACCTAAAACGTGTAGAAACCTTAGGATTGCAATTACCGAACCGGGTGTGAACCTTGTTTTCTCTATATTGTTCGAACAATCAATTTCATTCCTTGCAATTTGTTAATCACTAGTAGTTAATCTATCCTTTCATTTTAGTAGTTTTAATCCACATCTTTTCAATCAATCAAAAATACATAAAAACAAAATAGCAAGCTTCATAATAGTGACACCTTTTTTATAATTCAATCTAATCCATACGCAAACCACATACTCTTCGTGGTTCGACCCCTTACTACCACTAGCTATTTGTTAAGGGTAATTTGGGACTATAAATATTATCATTGACCGGAGCGCGACACTCCGATCTAAGCAACCATGAAGATGATGATTGGGAATTCTTGGAACGGATGAGTAAATGTTCGAAAGAGAAAGAATCGGCCGATCGAGCTAAGAAGCATCCCATTTCACGGTCACTTCCTGATCTTGACTCTAAAGATCGGATTTCCACCTTAGAGCGGGAAATGGCTCGAATGAAGAAAAAGGGAGTAAATGCGGTTCAATTCGAGGTATGTGAAGATTGTGGTGATATTGGACATAGAGCGGAACAATGTCCAATGGGGCCGAGTAACTACACGGAGGAAGTCAATCAAGTGTATGGAGATAGGAAGCAATATGACATGAACTCCAACACTTATCATCCGGGTTTGAGAAATCACCCTAACTTCCGATATGGTAATGCTTCAAATCAAATGAACCCGAATTTTCAATCGGGTAACCAAGGAGGTCAAAGCGGGTCATCATATCAAAACCGTCAAGGTGGTAACCAAGGAGGTTATCAACGAAATTACAACCAAGGGTACCAAGGTAGGGACAATAATTACCAAGGTGGGTACCAAAGGAATTACAAAAATCAGGGCGGTAATGGAAGCGGGTCGAACAATCAAACCGGTGGCGATGATTTGAGTGCCAAAATGGATGCTTTGTTGAATATGCAAAAAGAATCTCAAAACAATATAAAAGAATCTCACCATGCTCAAGAGATGGCTCAAATTCGCGGAAGTGGAGGAGGACTTCCAAGTGATACCACGGTGAACCCTAAGCATCAAGGGTCGAACTCGAGGAACACACGTGAGGTACCAATTAATAAAATTACTTTACGTAGTGCTCGAGTCCTAGATAACGATGTTGAGCCACCACCCGAGTTTGTTGAAGGGGTGGTGGAAGATGCGAGTGATGATGAAGGTAAAAATGGTCAAACGGGTCCAAAGAAAAATGATGTTAAAATTAATAATACTACACCCGTTGTGACCATTCCCGTCCCAAAAACTAAGGAAAAGGGTGTGGAGGTTAATACCGCCCCTTTTCCCGAAGCCTTGTTGGGACCATCTAAGAAAGTGGTAAACAAATGAGGCCCACAACAAGAAGAGATGTGGGAAATTTTTAAACAAGTCAAAATCAATTTACCACTCTTAGATGCAATTAAGCAAGTACCTTCATATGCTAAATACTTGAAAGATTCATGCACCCAAAAGCGAACTCACAAGTTTCCTAAGAAACTTGATTTAACCGAAAACGTGAGTTCGATTCTTTCGGGTGCACTTCCACCAAAACTTCAAGATCCGGGGGCGCCCATTATTTCAATACAAGTTGGGGAATTCAAAATGACACGGGCACTTTTGGATCTTGGGGCAAGTGTGAGTATCTTGCCGGGTAGTTTATATGACCAATATGATTTTGGTCCACTTCAAATGTCTAACACCACCGTGGTGTTAGCCGATTTGACCCCTAAACTGCCCCGTGGGATAGTCACGGATGTAATAGTCAAGGTAGAGGACTTTTACTATCCGGTGGACTTTCTTGTGTTAGATTATGTTTCTTTGGACCGAACCAAGCAACCAACGGTGATCCTTGGTCGACCATTTTTGGCAACATCGAATGCCCAAATTAATTGCAAATTGGGCACAGTCGACATGACTTTTGGTAACCGTCGGTTGCGATTAAATGTCTTTTCAAGATTAACGGATCCTCTAGTTGGCGATGAATGCTACATGGCGGACATCGTTGACGAGTGTATACCTCTATGTGACACTAGTGTCGAAGAGGAAAACACAATAGAGGAATGTTTCATGTTTGACAGGTTGCAAGGAGAAACAAATCAGAGCATGGATGAAGAGATGAAAGAATTGGAGGTTATGGCGGCAAAAGAAGGAAGGCCCACTTGGACACATCAAGTGGAAAGTCTTCCGGAAAGCATCGACACGAAGTTGAAGCCGTCATTGGAAGAACCTCCGGTACTAGAGTTGAAGGTGCTACCCAAGCATCTTAAATATGCTTATGTGGGTGAAGGTAGCACACTCCCGGTAATTATTGCATCCAATTTGACCGGGGAGCAAGAAGAGAAGTTGATGAAAATTTTGGTCACTCATAGAGCCGCTATCGGGTGGACCATTGCAGATTTGAAGGGAATTAGTCCCTCGGTAGTGATGCACAAGATCATCACTGAAGATGGCATGAATCCTTCTCGTGACACGCAGCGGAGATTAAATCCAAACATGCGAGAAGTTGTCAAGAAGGAGGTATTGAAGTGGCTAGATGCGGGTATTATATACCCTATCTCGGATAGCCAATGGGTGAGCCCGACACAAACAGTTCCGAAGAAGGCGGGTATTCAAGTCGTCACAAATGGCGTAGGTGAAGAGGTCGCCACTCGGCCGGTAACTGGGTGGCATATTTGTATTGACTATAGGAAGTTAAACGCTGCAACTTCCAAAGATCATTTCCCTTTACCATTTATTGACCAAATTGTTGAGAAATCGGCCGGACAAAAATTTTATTGTTTTCTGGATGGTTATTCCGGGTACAATCAAATTGCTATACATCCGGAAGACCAAGCAAAGACTACTTTTACTTGTCCATACGGTACTTTCGCATATAGGCGAATGCCATTTGGACTTTGTATTGCCCCCGCCACCTTTCAAAGGTGTATGACGAGTATCTTTTCAGATATGGTGGGGGAGTCTTTGGAAATCTTCATGGATGATTTCTCAATATTTGGACCGTCATTTGATACATGCCTTGACCAACTCGAAAAAGTTTTGCAAAGATGTGTTGAGAAAAATCTGGTTTTGAGTTGGGAAAAGAGCCATTTTATGGTTCAAGAAGGGATTGTGTTGGGGCATGTCGTCTCAAGTCGTGGGATTGAGGTGGATAGAGCAAAGGTGCAACTCATATCCACTTTGCCTTATCCTATAAGTGTTAAGGGTGTTCGGTCGTTCTTGGGACACGCAGGGTTTTATAGGAGATTTATAAAAAAACTTTAGTGATATAACAAAACCCCTATGCAATTTGTTGTTAAAAGATAAAACATTTGATTTTGATAAAAATTGCCAAAACGCCTTTAACATTTTGAAGAAAAAGTTGGTGGAGGCCCTAATCTTGCAATCACCGAATTGGTCTTTACCATTCGAAATTATGTGTGATGCAAGTGATTATGCGTTGGGGGCCGTATTGGGTCAAAGGGTAGACAAGAAACCGGTTGCCATTTACTACGCAAGTAAGACTCTCTCGGATGCACAATTAAATTATACAACTACCGAGAAAGAGCTACTTACGGTGGTATATGCATTGGACAAATTTCGTGCTTACATATGGGGTACTAAGGTCATTGTTTATTCTGACCATTCTACAGTTAGGTATCTCATGGACAAGAAGGATGCGAAGCCGAGGTTAATCCGATGGGTTCTCTTGCTACAAGAGTTTGACTTGGAGATTAGAGACAACAAAGGGAGTGAGAATGTGGTTGCGGACCACTTGTCTCGATTGGTTGTAGAGGAGGATTCTTCACGTGAAGAGACTAATGAGAATTTTCCAGATGAGCACATTTTAAAAGTTGGAATATTACCATGGTATGCTAATATTGTGAATTATTTGGTTACAGGTGATTTTCCGGCTCATTGGGATAGAAGGAAGAGGTTGCACTTCCTATCTCAAATCAAGTACTACACGTTAGAAGAACCGGACTTATTCAAGTTTTGTCCGGATCAAGTCGTTCGAAGATGCATACCCGACGAGGAGATTCCTAGCGTCTTGATGCACTTGCATTCATTTGCTTGTGGGGGCCATTTCAGTGGTCACAAAACCGGGCACAAAGTGCTCAATAGCGGTCTTTATTGGCCGACTATTTTTAAGGACGCTTTTAATTTCGCTAAGAATTGTGTTGAATGTCAAAAGTTAGGGGGTATTTCAAAAAGGGATGAAATGCCCATGCAACCGATCCTAATTTTAGATATTTTTTATGTGTGGGGGATCGATTTCATGGGCCCCTTCCCTAATTCGCATGGCAACTTATACATCTTGGTGGCGGTCGATTATGTATCCAAGTGGGTCGAAGCAATTGCCACCAAGACAAATGACCATACCGTTGTTTGCAATTTTGTACAAACAAATATAATTTCTAGATTTGGGATTCCCCGAGTGATCATTAGTGATGGGGGATCTCACTTTAAGAATTTTAATTTTGGCAAACTCTTGAAACGGTATGGTGTTGACCATCGAATCGCAACCCCTTATCACCCACAAACAAGTGGTCAAGTGGAGGTTTCCAATAGGCAAATTAAAGAAATTTTGCAAAAGACCGTTCGACCAGACCGAAAGGATTGGCCGACGAAGCTGAATGATGCTTTATGGGCTTATAGAACGGCTCATAAAACACCTATTGGAACTACACCTTATCGCTTAGTTTATGGGCGAAATTTCCATTTACCGGTCGAACTTGTGCATCGTGCTTGGTGGGCTATCAAAGAGGTTAACATGAAATATGATGATGCAGGAAAAGAGCGAAAGTTAAAGCTTTGCGAGTTGGAGGAGCTTAGGGAAGAAGCGTATGAGTGCGCCTCGAAGTACAAGGATGATATGAAGAGGGCACATGATGCAAAGTTGAAGCCGAAGGAGTTCGAAGTAGGTCAAAAGGTTTGGCTATATAATTCTCGGCTTAAGTACTTTCCCGGAAAGCTCAAGAGTAAATGGATGGGCCCGTACGTGATTACACGGGTCGGAAAGCTTGGAGTTGTTACAATCAAGGACCCGAAGGATGGGTCGAAGCAAACGGTTAATGGGCATCGCCTTAAACCGTTCCTTGATGGTAACAATGAGAAAAATTATGAGAATGTGGAGTTGGTGAACTTTGTGGTAAGTGTGCCAACTTATGAGGTCAACTGAAAGGACCGGTAACGAATTTTGTAAAGTTATGTATAATCTTTTAAATTGTTTGAGTATTCTTGTGTTTAATCGTTCTCGTTCGTGCTAATCCTCTTGATTGTGTGAAGTCCGGACATCATAAACGGATCTTGAAGACAAAAGGTATGTTCTTAGATTTATTTGTGTGTATTGGGGACAATACACGACTTTTCGGGGGGTGGTAGGACCGTTAACGGTTTCCGTGTTTTTAAAATTTAACTTATAAAAATTAACAAGAAGATTTTTAATAATTTTTAGGATTTTTTAGTGTACATAGTCCCTTTATTAAAAAGTCACATTTTTCCTCCTAGTTTTCATTAAAAAAAAATAAAAAAAAATAAATTGAAAAAGTCCAAGCCATCGGCGACGGGGTGAAACCCGTCCCGGACGGGCTCTCAAAATGGTCGTCGGCCCTAGTTTCCCGTAGACAGGAGTTTAACCCGTCGGACCCACATCCCAATTTCACTGCCCGTCGGCGACGGGGTGGGACTCGTCGGCGACGGGTTCTTGTTTTCGCTCGCACGCAGGTCGGTCTTTGGCACTTAAAACCGAACCAACCACTCTTAAAACCTCATAAAACACAACCCAAACTCGATATACACCACATATTCGACCCACATTCACCCTAACCTCTAAATCCCTGCTCTCTCTCTCTCTCTCTCTTAACTCACCTTTCAACTTCATCTTTTCCACAAACACTCCTAGAACCCTAATCCTTCAAGCTCTCATAACTCCTTCAATCCTCCATCAAATCAATTGATTTTTGAGTCCATCTTGTGTGATCTTTCGAGAGGAACAAAACCCCCAACACGGTTTGCATCAATTCTTGCTAGTTTGCAAGATCTCTGGACGTGTAACTTAGGGTTTTTGAAGGGGTGTTCATCAATCTTGTTGCTCTACATCTTTTCATAGTTTTTCTTGTCCAAACAACACAAATGTATGGATTTTCCTTAATTTTATGCATGATTATCATATGTTAGTGTTTTTCTTCCGAAATTTTAAACTTTTTAGTTTAAGAGTAGGTTGTTTAGACAATGTATGTTGTTCTAGCATGATTGTGAGTAAGATTAGTTGCTTTGGATGGAATTTGAGCATGTTATAACCATAGTGAAGTGATTACACTTGTTATGAACATGATTGAACATGAAGGTGATGTTGAATATATTGTTGAAATTATAAGAAATTGTAAGATTAACAAGAAATTGATAAGTTTATGATAAAGTGAGCGACTTTGGAAGTTTAAAGAGGCGATTTTACATTCACTTGTTAATTAAAATTTCAACATCACACATCATGTTCAAAGTTTGAGAGTTTAGTAAAGGTTTGGGTTTATATTGATGTTTTGCTTGTTTGTGATTGTAGTTATGGCCGGTGGTAAAAGACAAAAGACTACAGGCAAGCTTCATCATCAGGAGTCGGTTCTTCTTCCGGTTTAATACCGAGGAAATGGGAGCAATTAAGCTCCATCGAAGAAGGTGATGTGAGATTGTATAGGCAAGATTGGGAGTGGGCAAAGTTTAGGGATAGTCAAAATGCAAAGATATGGGATGATGAGAAGAACAAATCCTTATCCGCGTACCAAGATAGGAAGTTAGAGGCCAACCTTTGGAAATGGAAAATGGTTAACAAAGTGAGTACCTCAGTTCCGGAAAGGAGTTTATGTGAAAGAGTGGTGAATGTTGAAGAGTTTAAACAAATCGGAATAACACAAATGTTTGAACGCCAAGGTTGGGAAAGGGTGCTTGATTGGTGTGAAGATAACACTTCGCGGGTGTATTTGATGGATGTGTACGAGTGGTTGTCGACGTTGAGGTTTGTGAATAAAGATAGTCCTCCTGCTGAGTGGAAATTGATTGGTAAAACAAGCCGGGGGGTAATGACGATGTCTTTCGAGACAATCAATTGCAATGCATGCTTTGATTCTTTGGGGGTGCAAGCATATGACTATCCAACTATGCAACAATTTTTGGATAATCATATGAATGATGGTGATCCGGAGCAGATGACCGCGGCTATTTTACCTTATCATGATGGAGGAGAGGCAAAGAGAAAGCAAATGACGATTAAGGGAAAGATTCTCCAAGGGATTAATGTTGAGAACATTTTGGTGAGGTTTGGTGATCGTGGAGGTGTTAGAGCAGGTGACTGTAGGGTGGTGCATTCTTTGCTATACGGGACCCCGACATTGTCATGGAGACACATAGTGATGATGAATACGTGGGCTACTCGGGAGTCGTCCTAGAGGCGTTTTATTCCATACGCACGCCTCATTAGTGCCATGATTGTTCAACAAAATTGCTTACCTTCGGAATCACTATGGGTAACTAAACCGCTGGAGGAAATTAACAAGGCCTCCATGAAGAAGAACTGGAATATAGAAGTTAAACTCTCGGGGAACAAGTATGTTGTGACCAACAGGTTGGGTCATAAGTATGAGTTCCTTACTTCAGTGGCACCACCGGAATCGGGAGAAGATGAAGAAATGGGTGATGAAGAGAAGGAAGTTGAACCCTCCGGTCCACAAAGATACATGAGCCCGCATAGAGAAATTAATGCAGATGTGGCAGGCTTTGTGAACATTAGACGGGTGCCCTCCTACAAAAATTTTGATCGGGGACAGCAAGAGATATATGACAATGTCTCTGCATGCATAGGTGAAGGCCGAGAGTATAACCGAAGGAGGGAAGCCTATGAGGAGGCACAGGGACCTCAAATGCAGGAGTTTTGGGCAGTTCAAGCAGCCCATTGGGAGAGAATGGATAAGTTTGTGGAAGAGCAACAACTGTTCCAAGCAATGCAGAGGTCACACATGGAACAGTTGGCGAAAATGCAAGAGGATGAGGCAGCCCGAAGACGGGCATGGGAAGAAGACGAGGCTAGGCGCCAAAACGCACAAAGGGAGTTAGAACAACGCCGATGGAGAGCTATGGCTGTCTCTCACCAAATGGCGATTAACAACACCAAGATACTCCACGATCAGGAGCGCCATCAAAGAGACCTTCAAGCCGGTCTCCCGTACGCCGAACACTCGGGGTGGACCGATTACCCCAATCTTCCTCATCCACTAGGCCCATCCGATCCCACCCCTCATTGGCCCAAAGCAGTCGGTTCTAGTTTCATTCCGATTCCTTACCAACCACTGCCACAAGGAGAGTCAAACCCACTCGATGACTATAGGGAGATGTTTGAGGCCCTCACTGGTTATCAATACCAGCCCAACCCGCCAGTTGATCCCAATGAGCGATATCAGCGGTAGAGGCGAGGTATGTTTTTGTTGTATATTATTTTGTTTCCGTTATTTTTATTTCATGTTATTTATTTTCGCCTAGTTAAATGAACATTGTGGGTGTGTTCCCTATATAACCCTCACGAGACCTCTCGTCCTCCCAAGCTATTGGGGGGTTTAAAAGGGCTTGTTGCATAAGCTAAATGCAACCGTGATTCCTACGAAAGTGAGTTAGGTTTGTTGTTGTTGTAAATTATTTTCCACATAAATCAAAGTGAAGTAACGCATGGCTTGGTAATATGTTCATAAAAAGGGTAGAACTAGGTAACTAACAAATTTTGATGGTTGTGAGAAGCATGCTTCTACACAAGGATTAGAATTTGTAGGTACAACATGTTCGCGGGAGAACCGTTTTTATGAATAGACGAAGGAGATATGAGTATCAAGCGACGAAAATCAGGTGCATGTGTTTCTTTTTACTTTGATTCGTAGTTAGTAATAAGTGGAATGTATCTTGTATATTATTTTCCGGGGTGAAATGTTGGGAAGGGTAGTCGTGTCACATCCCTTGTGCGTTTTAAAAACTCTAGTTCTTACACATTGAGGACAATATGTACTTCAAGTGTGGGGATGGGGGAGTAGTAAAAGTTTTCGATTTTGACCCGTTCATTTAAATTCTATACATTGAGGACAATGTTTACCTCAAGTGTGGGGATGGGGGAAAATTTCAAATTTTTTTCAAAATTTCTTGTTTCAAAAGCGATCTTAAAAGCACAAGTAACCAAGTCAACGAGGGATGTCACAACCCATTTGGTCTTTTGTCATGGTCAAGTTCAAATTAATAAGCATAACGGGTATTTAGCGGGTGGTTATTTGGGAATAATCTGCCCAAGGAACTAGTAATTTATGCATATCACATATCATACCCTTATACGTGAGGTTTGAGCCACTTTTATATCATAGATTTACATTTACATGTTTCTTTGTTTGAGTGGACCATTAGTCGCGTATTGTAGAACTTGCAACTTTTGATACGTTTGAGACTATAGACCGAATACAAGCACGAGAATGATTAAGGCATTAGGTAAACCTTTACTCTTAAAACCATTTATCTATCCTTACCCGAACAAATTCCCTAGTCGCCCATTTTGAGCCTAAACCTTTCGTTTGACCACCCTCTAGCCCATAACCCTTAAACCTTTTTCTTTTAAACCCGTGTGATGAAAAATTCTATTATAAGAGCTTAAGTTGTATAGTTGTGATTCAAAAAAAAAAAAAAAAAACCAGAAAATGTTGCAAAAAAGAATGAAAAAGCATTGAGAAAAACACAAAAAGATGTGCTAGCAGTTTGTTGAATAAAAGGCGAAAGTCGTTGCCTCATAGTTATGTTTATATTTAGTGTTATTAGTTTAGTCTTTTGTAATAAAAATCGAATTTATTTTTTCATCACCTTAGCCACTTTAAAAATATCCTATTTCCTACCCTTCGCCTAGCCCCATTACAACCCTTTCAAAGACCTTATGACTTGTGCTTAGTATTCGTGATCGATGGTGGAGAATGATTTAGTTGCAAGCCTATGCGGGTACGTGTTCTAATTGGTTTTTGAGTGATTAATAGATTGAAGTGCTAATACATTATACACATTAGCCAAACTATAAGCCGAGTGGAGAGAACATTGTGAGGGATATGCATGAATTGTTAGTTTTACGGGCGGGTTAATCTTAGATAACCATTATTATATGTGATTATTCACTTAACCGGTAAATATGTGAAAATTGTAAAAGGTTTGAACTTTTGTATGACAATAGACCTTAACCTTTGTCTCGGGAATGGGGAGTATGTTCGTTGTTCGACCCACGTGAAAGTGAAAAACAGATTTGCTTAAGGACAAACAAAAGACAAGTGTAGGGATGTGATACGTGGTTGAAAACCGGTGCTCGTAATCGTATAACTTTATGTTTTTATTTGAGTTTTAATCTTGAATGGCCTACTTTTAATTAAATTTGTGTTTATGCAGGTTTGATGGAGTTTAAGGGCTTTTTGGGAACTTTACAAGTAATCGGGTAGAAAACCGAAGCACCAGGATGCGTTACGAATCAACCGGGAGTGCAAGAAGCGAAGATGGAAGAAACGGAGTTGAACAAGCCGTCGGCGACGGGTATAGGCCGTCCCCGATGGGTTCGGGAAATACCCGTAAGCTAAAAAAACCCGTAACCAGACAAATAGCCCATCAGCCTCATTTCGGTTTTTGGGAGCCCGTCGGCGACGGGTAGTAGTTTTCTGAAACGCGAAAGTTGAGTGTTGGGGGTTAATTTCGATTTCTATTGGTCCTCTTGCATTGATTTCGGCAGTTACACAATATTTTCAAGTTTGAACATCATCTTGGAGCACAATCGATCGTCTATCACTTACCATTCATCAACAATCATTCATTCCATAACCCTAATCACCATTTATCCTTCAATCCGTTCATCACCATCAACCACTCCAAACCCTAACCACCATCTTCACAACTTCAAGACTTCAAGATGATGATGTTCGTGTTCTCAACCTCCGGTGATCGAGTTCCTTTAATCATGAGCGGCTAGTTTCTTGAAGGTTTCACCCCGGTGTAGGTTTTTGTAAGTCTAGGGTTTAAACAATGTTCTTGGTTTGATTTTGTGACAATTTGCTATTTGATTTTGAAGCTTATGACAATTGTCTTGCATTTGTATTGAATTCATAAATCGTCGAGTGAAGATTAAATTTGACTTTATGAAATGTTTATGTGCAATTATGCCTTGTCTAGGTTAGAGTTTACATGTTCTTGGTAACGAAGTGCATTGTGGTCCGTTGTCTATAACGTTGATAGCTTTTAGCACCTAAGCCTCGTGTGTCACACCCCGACCGCGTAAAACAACAAAGCGCGGCGGAAAACGTCAGGGCGTGTTGCAACAGAATTATCATTTCATAACCATGGATACAAAAGTGTTTCGTTTTATTGAATATTAAACATTATCATTGTCTTAAAGTAGAACAAGCAAGTTACATATAGACTAATATTGTTTTATGTCACTAAGGCCTCGTCCAGATCCTACGTGACACATGCATCCTAGCAAATCATCATCAAGCATCAACTCCTGAAACATATGTGAAAATACAGTCAGCAAAGAAATGTTGGCGAGTACATAGGTTTTATAGGAGTATTGGATTCATGGCTATTTTAAATGTTGCAATACTTTATTAAAAACCTTGTTTTGAAAAGAGTATAATATTGCAACTTTATTAACCAACTCAAATCAAGCGGGTTTATAATTTATGAAACCTCGTAGCCATGATTCTTAACCCAAAAACCTTTGTTTTAGTAAAGCAAATTGTAAAACATCTCGTATTAACTCGTCAATAAAACTCGTATGTTACTTCGAAAACATCGTTGTGTGACATCGTTTCGCTATCGTTTACCCACATCGTTTAACATCGTATCGTCCAAATAGTTTACAAATTGTTTACATCATCCAAATCGTCCTCGTTTTAATTGTGAATAACTTATAAATAGTTGTCTCGCTAATAACATTCAAACCTTCGTGACTCGTCCCTCGTTTCTCGCATTAACAAACCTCCATAGGGTAAGTTAACAATTATCAGATTCAGTTCTACCCTCAACCCCCACACATAACCATGGGTGTAGTATGATAACGGGATTTGTCAGATCCTATGTTACCATAACCTAATACTGGCCGGCTTAATCATTGCTAATGAATGTCATTTGTTATGTAACCCAACCAACAAGTTCGTTCACATTATCGAAATCGTTATTAGTTTTGTATAAATCGTCTTAAACGTTTTTGAAACCATCGTTATAACATCGAAAATCGTTTTGATACCATCGTTAAAACCTTGAAAACATTTAGTACATATGAATCACCCCAAAACAATTGAAAGCAGTAAAATAGGGGAACTATGTACTCACATGTAATGCAAAGTATCCTCAGTCAATAGAACTTCAACAACTCGAGCAAACCAGAGAAATCAAACAGTACCTAGTAATCGAATCACTAATCAAACGATAGACGCCTAAATCGGAAGATCGGATAGAATGAGGTCTTGTAAACCAAATGAGTGTTAGAACTCATGTGATATGGTTTAACAAAGCCTACATCCTAAATCGGAACCTAACCTAAGTGCTTTCGACCCATCGTGACCCATTAAGGTAGCTTATGCTATTTTAACGCATCGTGCGCGCAAAGCGCGTTCGAGATGTCTAACTAGTCCTATGACAAGTATTATATGCCTATACATGTTTTATCATGTTGTATAATCAGTTATGTACAAAAGTTTAGGTTACATAAGCTAAATTAAAATTATACATGAAAAGGGTATTTTGGTAATTTACCTAAGGCATAATAATTACCTATCATACAACTACTTAACGAAGCGACCATAAGGTATAACCTCGGAAGGTTATTCCCTATATACTATGGTCACCTAATGTATTTGGTCGGATCCTAATGATCGACCAAATGGGTCGGGTTCGAAGGTATAAACGATTTATCAGATCGCTTACCCTTACGACCCTAGACAACGTGGTAATTAGTAGGCATAGTCCCAAGGGACTATAACCATCGTGATTACAATCACGTTGCGAAGTTCAAATGAACTTCGTATTGACCATAAACTGGTCAACGCAGAAAGTCAAACAAAGTTTGACTTTCAGACTCGAAAACCAATAAAAGAACGAAAGAATACTTACGAAGGGTCCCCGAATGCTAATCTAGATCAAAATAGCTCAGGTATGAAACAAAGGTTTCAACTTAGAGC
This sequence comes from Helianthus tuberosus, assembly GCA_030545235.1. Classification (NCBI taxonomy): domain Eukaryota; kingdom Viridiplantae; phylum Streptophyta; class Magnoliopsida; order Asterales; family Asteraceae; genus Helianthus; species Helianthus tuberosus. The sequence continues at coordinate 25,538 of JARYGA010040083.1, forward strand.
ACAAATGATCAGATTCTAGTGAGAAATGAAGTGAAGTGGGTTGGGTATTTATAGTATTTCCCGAACCGTTAAGATCGTTTCTTGAATAACGTGATTAAATCTCATGCGTACACTTGTTGGAAACTTGTGGTAACAAAAAATGACCCTTAATGAGCTGAAAGGGCAAGTGTGGACTTGTGGTTGTGAATTAAACAGTTGTGATCAGCTGACTAATCGATCTTATCTGTTCTGGGAGGCTGACGCGGCCGGCTTCAGGATCAGACAAAGCTCAGGCGGGCCGCCTGGAGCTTCTGATCAGAAAACAAGTTTCCATTTTGACAGTTTCAGTCCCTGTTGTGTTTTAAGGCCATTCCCGACACTTCTATGGCTCGTAAAGCCAACTTTAAGGCCCTAAAATGATGCCTAAACATTGTGGACATGAAACATGCTCAAAAATATGTCGGATGTCAGTTCGTTTGGTCGTACGAACGCGATGTTCGCTTAATTACGACGGAAAGCGCATAAGCGCGAAAAACGATCCAAAATGCGTGACGAATGGATTTTTCTTATGCCAAACACTAAAATAAAATATTTTAGTGCTTACATATATTTTTGGATGTCCAGATGTATTCAGAACGTAAGTTATGAGCGAAAGTGCAACCTTGTGCACTTTTTGACACTTTTCGTCCCTGAATGAGCATAAAGTTTATTTTAGCATACCGTATCCCTCAATGCCTATTTCTAAGCTTTGTAAAGGATATTTAGGGTATGTTTAACTTATGATCAAGTTCCGGAATGTTCGTTACTGTGTAAATCCTCATAGTTTCACAGTTTGACACAATTAGTCCCTGTGATCGAATAGACTTGTTTTCAACACACCAAACCATTCAAAACTTATTTCTAAGTTATGTAAAGGTTATTTAAGGTATGTTAAGCCTATGTCACTATTCCGAAGTGTTTGTTGCATTAAACTGGTTATATTTACGCATCTGTGCGCGTATAACCTTCCAGAAAGCGATTTAAAGCTTGAAATCGGAATAGAATTGAATTGTAAAATCACCAAACATAAACACACACTTAAAGACATCAAAACACATATAATAACACCAAAGCACATTGTTTTATTAATAATCAACATTGTTTTACATCGTACAACGATTACAGAGTACAGTTGTCACAGTCTCCCCTACTTCCGGAAATTTCGTCCCGAAATTTTAACTAGAGGAAGCTTGTGAAAGCAAATGCGGATACTTCGTCTTCATCTGGTCCTCACGGTCCCAAGTAAACTCAGGACCACGTTTGGATTCCCAGCGAACTTTGACCAAATGAATCCGTTTGTTCTTCAACTGTTTGTATGTACGTTCCACTATCTCCACAGGTTTCTCAACAAAGTGCATCGTTTCATTGATTTGGATCTCGTCGAGAGGAATGTGAAGATCAGCTTCAATTAAACACTTTCACAATTTGGACACGTGAAAAGTCGGGTGAACGTTTCCAAGCTCTGGAGGTAGCTCTAGTCGGTAGGCAACCTTTCCAATTCCTTCAACGATCTTAAATGGTCCAACATATCGTGGTGTAAGTTTTCCTTTCTTTCCAAATCTCACGACTCCCTTCCAAGGTGAAACCTTGAGTAGGACACGATCTCCGACTTGAAATTCTATAGGGTTGCGTCGTAAATTCGCATATATCTTTTGACGTAATCTAGCTGTCACAAGATTATTGCGAATTTTCTTGATCTTGTCTGTTGTTTCCAGAACGAGTTCAGGTCCAGTAAGCTGAGCTTCACCGGTCTCGTTCCAGCAGACAGGTGAACGACATTTTCGACCGTAGAGAGATTCGAATGGTGCCATTTTAATACTGGTGTGATAGCTATTGTTGTAAGAGAACTCGATCAGTGGCATATTAGAATCCCAACTACCACCAAAGTCTATTACACATGCTCTAAGCATATACTCCAAAGTTTGAATCGTTCTCTTAGATTTGCCATCTGTTTGGGGATGATAAGCAGTGCTTAGATTCAATTGGGTTCCCAAAGCAGATTGCATGGCCTTCCAGAAATGAGATGAAAATCGAGCATTACGATCAGAAATGATATCCAAAGGAACACCATGTCGTGACACAATCTCATCAACATAAATCTTTGCAAGTTTATCAGCAGATAGATCCTCGCGGATCGCAATAAAATGAGCTGACTTCGTTAATCGATCGACAACAACCCAAATAGCATCATAACCTTTAGATGTACGCGGTAATTTAGTGATGAGATCCATCGTAATGTTCTCCCACTTCCAAACCGGTATTTCTGGCTGTACAAGCAAGCCAGAAGGTCGTTGATGTTCGGCCTTGACTTTGAGACAAGTTAGGCATTTTGATACATACAAGGCAACATCCTTCTTCATACCAGGCCACCAGCACGAAGTACGAAGATCCTTGTACATTTTATCAGCACCAGGATGGATAGAATATCGAGACTTATGAGATTCGTCCATTACCAAGGGGCGAAGATCGTCCTGATTCGGAATCCACAAACGATCCATGAAATAGAGCAAACCATCGTCTTTCGCTTCGAGTTTAAGCTCAAGCTGATGTGGTAATTCCGTACCTATCAAATTTTGTGAAACATAAAATTGCTGAGCCTGAAGAACACGAGTTTGAAGATCAGATAGAGTTTGAATAGAATGAAGCTTGACTTGTTCTTTTCGACTAAGCGCATCAGCTACGACATTCGCCTTACCAGGATGGTAGCGAATCTCGCAATCATAGTCGTTCAAGAGTTCAACCCAACGTCGTTGCCTCATATTCAGCACTTTCTGATTAAGAATATGCTGGAGACTTTTGTGGTCTGTGAAAACCACACACTTCGTTCCATAGAGGTAGTGTCTCCAGATTTTAAGCACAAAAACCACAGCTCCTAACTCCAGATCATGAGTCGTGTAGTTCTTCTCGTGAATTTTCAGCTGTCTAGATGCATATGCAATAACTTTACCTCGTTGCATGAGGACGCAACCAAGGCCTAGTTTGGATGCATCGCAATAGACAACGAAATCATCGCTTCCCTCGGGCAGAGATAGAACAGGAGCGTTACATAACTTCTGCTTCAGCATTTGGAACGCTTCTTCTTGCTTGGGTCCCCACTCAAAAGGCTTCTTCTTCTGAGTCAAAGCAGTGAGTGGAACCGCAATCTTCGAGAAATTTGAAATAAATCGCCGATAATAACCAGCAAGACCAAGAAAAGATCGAATCTCTGTGGGCGTCATCGGTGTATTCCAGTCCTTAATAGCAGCAATCTTGGATGGATCCACATGAATACCCTGCTCATTGACTATGTGACCCAAGAATTGAACTTCTATAAGCCAGAATTCACACTTGGAGAATTTTGCAAAAAGTTTTTCCTTCTTCAGGAGTTCCAATGTTAAGCAAAGGTGTTGTTCGTGCTCGGCTCGAGATTTTGAATAAATCAAGATGTCATCAATAAAAACAATGATGAACTGATCCAAATAAGGCTTGCAGACCCTATTCATTAAGTCCATGAAAACAGCAGGAGCATTAGTCAAATCGAAAGGCATGACTGTGAACTCGAAATGCCCATATCTTGTGCGGAAAGCAGTTTTGGGAATATCTTCTTCGAGGACACGAAGTTGATGATACCCAGAACGCAGATCGATCTTGGAAAAACATGAGGCACCATGCAGCTGGTCGAAGAGATCATCAATTCGAGGTAGGGGATATCGATTCTTGATGGTGAGCTTATTAAGCTCACGATAATCGAAACACATTCGAAAAGATCCATCTTTCTTTTTCACGAAGAGGACAGGAGCTCCCCAAGGTGAAAAGCTTGGTCGAATGAATCCTTTATCAGATAACTCTTGAAGCTGCTTCGATAATTCTTGCATCTCAGATGGTGCAAATCGATAAGGCGCTTTTGCAATCGGGTTGGCATTGGGCACAAGGTCAATATGAAACTCGACTTGACGAACTGGAGGCAAACCAGGCAGTTCATTAGGAAACACCTCTGGATAATCCCGAACAATCGGAATATCCTGAATACTCTTGCTCTTGTCTTTCTCCTCGGTGACATGTGCCAGAAAAGCAACATATCCTTTTCGCAAATAACTTTGGGCCTTTGTACACGACATAAGCTTCAATCCACCAAATGGCTTCTCGCCATGAATCTCCAGAACATCGCCAGAAGACAAAGGAATACGAACAATCTTATCGAAACAAACCACCTCAGCATGGTGTTTGGTTAGCCAATCCATTCCAACAATAATATCGAAGCTTCCAAGTTGCATCGGTGTGAGGTCAATAGGAAAAAGATGGTTATCAAGGTTCAACTGACAACCATGAATAACAGAATCGAGAATAAGAGGTTTACCAGTGGCAATTTCAACAGATAAGGGTTTCTTCAGTTTTGTTCTAGGTATCACAAGCAAAGGCTCAAAAGACAATGAAACAAAACTTCTATCGGCACCGGAATCAAAAAGAATAGATGCAGGTCGATTGTTAACAAGAAACGTACCGTTAACCACTTCGTTCTTAACCCTAGCTCCGTTTGCATTCAAATTGTACGCTCGACCACGAGCGGGGTTCACATTGACGTTTGCATTCGGGTTTGCGTTAGCATTCGCGTTTGCATTCGCCAGCCTCGGACAGTTGTTGTGGAAGTGACCATACTCTCCACAATTAAAACATGAACCCGGTGGGAATCTCGCAGCATTCCCCTGACCCTGAGCAACCTGATTTTATCCAAAACGACAAACATTTGCCATATGCCCAAGTCTACCACACGTCGTGCATTGCATGCAAGCTTGTTGTGCAACGTGATGACCGTTGCAACGAGCACAGTGAGGTGCGGTACCAGCTATGCTTTCTTTGCAGGTGGCTGAGCCGGTGGGTTCTGCGGGTTCTGAGCAGTCTGGGCTGTAACAGCAAAATTTTGGGCACCCTTTTGCTTCTTCGATTTCTTCGACGCCTCTCCTTCCTTGCCCTTACCCTTTTACTTGTTTTTATCAGAATCGGTTGCCTTCTTTTTATCACCCTTGCGGGTGAGTTTACCCTTCCTGACTTGGGTCTCAGTCAGGGTAGCAGACAACTCTATTGCTTGGCGAAGGGTAGGAGTATTAACACCGGTCACAATCTCCAGAATAGAATCGGGTAGGCCATCGATATATCTCTCGATTGCTTTCTCAGGAGGGGTAACCATGGTGGGGCACAATAGGCTGAGTTCCTCAAAATGATTCGTGTAAGCACGGTGTTCAGCCCCATCTTGCTTTAAGTCCTCAAACTCCCGTTCCAAAACTCGAATTTCGTGACGGGGATAAAACTCCTTCATCATGAGAGCCCG